>JAGFNQ010000960.1:272912-553172 GCA_024364735.1 Boesenbergia rotunda | reverse complement strand
CTGTAGCACATGCGGGGTTTATATAGGAGGGAGAGAAGGTCTTCCCGCGTGCGAGCCGTCACATCATATTAAGGATTAGCCAGGGATTAGGATAAGTAAGTGGCTGTTCTGGCGGCGGAGTGAGGCTGACACAACAGTCTGCCAGCCTGTGATCCTGTCCCCCCTGACCTTAATTACTGTTAGGCGGCTATGCCAGGTGTTGATGACGTCTTTAATAAAGAGTTCTGACAGGGACTTGTGACAAACGTGACATGAGTACTCGACCTCGAGAGATCCCCTTCGAGTGCCTGACCTCTAAGGCTCGGCCTTGGGAGCTCGACCTCGAGTACCCGACCTCAGGGACTCGACCTCGAGAGGGCCTCGAATGTCTGCCCTCCAAGGTTCGGCCTTGGGAGCTCGACCTCGAGTACCCGACCTCAGGGACTCGACCTTGAGAGGTCGGCCTCGAGTGCCCGACCTCAGGGATTTGACCTCGAGAGGTCGGCCTCGGTTGTTTGACCTCGAGAGCTCGACCTCGGGTACCCGACCTCAGGGACTCGACCTTGAGAGGTCGGCCTCGAGTGCCCGACCTCAGGGACTTGACCTCGAGAGGTCGGCCTCGAGTACCCGACCTCAGAGGCTCGGCCTCGAGAGGTCGGTCTCGAGTGCCCGACCTCAGGGATTTGACCTCGAGAGGTCGGCCTCGGTTGTTTGACCTCGAGAGCTCGACCTCGGGTGCTCAGCCTTGAGGGCTCGGCTTCGAGAGCTCGGCCTCAAGGGCTCGGCCCTGCGCTCCGGACTCCGGGTATCCGACTTCGAGTCTCGGACCACGGGTGGACGACCTTGGGTGGGTTTGACCTCGAACTGGGATTCCGCCTGCCCCGACCTCTGCTCTCCTTGAACCGGGTTGAACAAGGTAATATCCGACCGGGCTCCTAATCCTGATAAAAAACCGCTCGCCCGGATCAATATATTTTTAGGTAAATTAGAAAAATAATTTTTTAAAAAAATTTATCATAATTTTATAAAATAGGGACTATTTTATATTTTTTCATAATTTAGGGACTATTTTATTTCAATATTTATATCTTAGAGATGATTTTATTTTTAATGTATTTGAATGAAATATATTGACAAGGTGAGTCGGTCATTTCACACTTTTTATAGAAAAATATTATTAAAAAATAATATGAGAGATTAAATTGGAGTAAATTAAAATCACAAAGACTATTTTATAATTGAGTTGAAATTTCAGGACCAAAATAATTTTACCCGTTCTTCATGCTGGTAAATCATAATGTTTTTTATATTAAAGAATTATGTTCGATTAGCACTGCTAATGAACCAAATAGACTTTTAATAATACAGGTCTCTCCCAACTTAAACATGATTAATCCTGAGTCATATTCAAAGGGTGAGTAAAAAATTTAAATAAACTGATTGAATTAATCGAATTAAAAAAATTCAATTCAGCTAGATCGGTTATTTTAAATTTTTAATATTTTTTTAGAAAAATCGAGTAATTCTATTCAAATTCAATTTTAAAATTTCTTATTCAATTAAATCGAATAAATTGAATAAATTGAAATAAAAAAGAAATAGGTAAAAAAATTACACTATCGTGATTTTTGATTAATTTTTAAATCAAATTAAAAAAGTTTGATTAACTCGATTTTTAATGGAATTGATTAATATTTTATGAATTTAATTTGTTCATTTTCTGACAACAATCAAATTGCTCACATCCAACTTAACGGCCCTACAAGCCCAAGAGAACAAGCAAAGCGGTTCGGATTGCTCGGTCACGTCTAAGTTCTAACAACAATAAAATTACGGCCCCGGAATTTAGCAGTGTGATCCCGGCCTTGCCTATGGGTAGGGGCATAGGCCGGGCCCACAGGCCAACCTAACGCCGAGGAAGCCTGACACCCAGGTCACCCGTCCTATCAGCAAACGGGGCTTCACGCCCAGGACCTTCCACAGGCAAGAAGGAAAGACGGTCCACCAGGTCACCTGAGACGGCAACCGGCCCAGCTCCCAGCCAGCCAACTCCGTAGAAGGCCTAGTTGTTCATACCGGCTCACCCCAACCCAGAACAAGGTTCAGCCTCATTAGCAAGGTCAAGTCTTGTGATACCCCCGACCCAGGGCGTACCCCGCGCTCCCTCTCTCTCTCCCTACCAGACGGACGCACGGCGGCCCACGCTCCCTGGTCTTTACCCGACTCGGTCCGTAGCACACGGGCCTGCCAATCAGGGCTCGGGGTACGGGCTGTCCTGCCCACGCATCCCCTCACATCCATACTTCTAGGGTACAACCCTGCCAGTAGGGTTCCTCACGCCTTCCCTATCTCTGACATCTCCACGCGGTCATCCCGCACATCCAGTACTCTCGTACTGCGCATCCAGTACTCTTGTACTGCTCATCCAGTACTCAGGTACTGCCGGAGCACCCCGCGCCATGTCGCGCCGCTTCCCCGTGCTCCATGCGAGCTGGTAGCCATCACACTTGGTCCCAACTACGCGGACAGGGGTTGTCAGCCCCCCCCCCGGTCATATAAGCTCGGCACTCTCCCTACTCCAGGTACGCGCGCGCGAGTTCTCGCATCCCTTGCCCCATCTCCATTCAGTTTCCGCTCATCTATACTCGGGACTGACTTAATCGTCGGAGTGCCTGACCGGGGATTCCCCCGGCGGGTTTGCTGACGGTCCCTGTTTTGCAGGAGCAAGGTGAGGCGCCGACGACGAACGGCCACCTCATCGGCTCGTGGCTCCCGGGAGGCCTGTCCTGCCCGTTGGACTGCCACCCCACTTCGCGACAGGATCAAAAATGGCGCTAGAAGGAGGGACACCAGCAGTCTGATCGGAAGTGGAGATGGAAGATCCACATGGGTCCTGATGGATAGTGTTCCCTGAGAATGTAAGTTTTCCCTCATTCGATCGCAGAAGAGCCCTTACCGCCCCAGGGGCTTTATAACGGACCCCTGCAGGGTATTTCTTGATTTTACCTTCTTGCTAGCAAAGTGGAACAGGACCCCTGGGGCAAAGGAAAGGGGGCAGGTTCTATTTCCGTTGCGTCCGACATTTGGACTTCTGGATGTATCCCACATATTTTATGCGTCTATATAGTTCGGTCTTCTTGAACATGGGTATATTCTATGTGTCTGAGGATACGGAGGCATTCTACACACTCGCCGCGTGTCTAAAAATCAGATCTTCCGGAATGTATCGTCTATTCGATGCGCCTTTCAAGAATGGCTTTTCCCGAAAGAACAGTCGTTGCTGCATTACCCTCGGCGAGGCTCTCAGGCGGCGCGTGGCGGCCCACGCTCCCTGGGATGCCCTCGACCGGGAAGCCTCTGCAAGGCACTCAGGCGGCGCGTGGCGGCCCACGCTCCCTAGGATGCCCTCGACCGGGAAGCCTAGGCGAGGCTCTCAGGCGGCCCGTGGCGGCCCACGCTCCCTGGGATGCCCTCGACCGGGAAGCCACGGCGAGGCTCTCAGGCGGCGGGTGGCGGCCCACGCTCCCTGGGATGCCCTCGACCGGGAAGCCTCGGCGAGGCTCTCAGGCGGTGTGTGGCGGCCCACGCTCCCTGGGATGCCCTCGACCGGGAAGCCTCGGCGAGGCTCTCAGGCGGCGCGTGGTGGCCCACGCTCCCTGGGATGCCCTCGATCGGGAAGCCTCGGCGAGGCTGTCAGGCGGCGCGTGGCGGCCCACGCTGCCTGGGATGCCCTCGACCGGGAAGCCTCGGCGAGGCTCTCAAGCGGCGCGTGGCGGCCCACGGCTCCCTGGGATGCCCTCGATCGGGAAGCCTCGGCGAGGCTCTCAGGCGGCGCGTGGCGGTCCACGCTCCCTGGGATGCCCTCGACCGGGAAGCCTCGGCGAGGCTCTCAAGCGGCGCGTGGCGGCCCACGCTCCCTGGGATGCCCTCAATTGGGAAGCCTCGGCGAAGCTCTCAGGCGGCGCGTGGCGGCCCACGCTCCCTGGGATGCCCTCGACCGAGGAGCCTCGGCGAGGCTCTCAGGCGGCGTGTGGCGGCCCACGCTTCCTGGGATTCCCTCGACCGGGAAGCCTCGGCGAGGCTCTCAGGCGGCGCGTGGCGGCCCACGCTCCCTGGGATTCCCTTGACCGGGAAGCCTCGGCGAGGCTCTTAGGCGGCGCGTGGCGGCCCACACCCCCTGGGAGACCCTCGACCGGGAAGCCTCGGCGAGGCTCTCAGGCTGCGCATGGCGGCCCACGCTGCCTGGGATGCCCTCGACTGGGAAGCCTCGGCGAGGCTCTCAGGCGACGCGTGTCGGACCACGCCCCCTGGGAGACCCTCGACCGGGAAGCCTCGGCGAGGCACTCAGGCGGCGCGTGGCGACCCATGCTCCCTGGGATGCCCTCGACCGGGAAGCCTCGGCGAGGCTCTCAGGCGGCGCGTGGCGGCCCACGCTCCCTGGGATGCCCTCGACCGGGAAGCCTCGGTGAGGCTCTCAGGCGGCGCGTGGCGGCCCACGCCCCCTGGGAGACCCTCGACCGGGAAGCCTCGGCGAGGCTCTCAGGTGGCGCGTGGCGGCCCACGCTCCCTGGGGTGCCCTCGACCGGGAAGCCTCGGAGAGGCTCTCAGGCGGCGCGTGGCGGACCACGCCCCCTGGGAGACCCTCGACCAGGAAGCCTCGGCGAGGCACTCAGGCGGCGCGTGGCGGCCCACGCTCCCTGGGATGCCCTCGACCGGGAAGCCTCGGCGAGGCTCTCAGGCGGCGCGTGGCGGCCCACGCTCCTTGGGATGCCCTCGACCGGGAAGCCTCGGCGAGGCTCTCAGGCGGCGCGTGGCGGCCCACGCTCCCTGGGATGCCCTCGATCAGGAAGCCTCGGTGAGGCTCTCAGGCGGCGCGTGGCAGCCCGCGCTCCCTGGGATGCCCTCGATCGGGAAGCCTCGGCGAGGCTCTCAGGCGGCGCGTGGCGGCCCACGCTCCCTGGGATGCCCTCGACCGGGAAGCCTCGGGGAGGCTCTCAGGCGGCGCGTGGCCGCCCACGCTCCCTGGGATGCCCTCGACCGGGAAGCCTCGGCGAGGCACTCAGGCGGCGCGTGGCGGCCCACGCTCCTGGGGATGCCCTCGACCGGGAAGCCTCGGCGAGGCTCTCAGGCGGTGCGTGGCGGCCCACGCTCCCTGGGATGCCCTCGACTGGGAAGCCTCGGGGAGGCTCTCAGTCGGCGCGTGGCGGCCCACGCTCCCTGGGATGCCCTCGACCGGGAAGCCTCTGCGAGGCACTCAGGCGGCGCGTGGCGACCCACGCTCCCGGGGATGCCCTCGACCGGGAAGCCTCGGCGAGGCTCTCAGGCGGCGCGTGGCGGCCCACGCTCCCTGGGATGCCCTCGACCGGGAAGCCTTGGCGAGACTCACAGGCGGCGCGTGGCGGCCCACGCTCCCTGGGATGCCCTCGATCGGGAAGCCTCGGCGAGGCTCTTAGGCGGTGTGTGGCGGCCCACGCAACCTGGGATGCCCTCGACCGGGAAGCCTCGGCGAGGTTCTCAGGCGGCGCGTGCCGGCCCACGCTCCCTGGGATGCCCTCGACCGGGAAGCCTCGGCGAGGTTCTCAGGCAGCGCGTGGCGGCCCACGCTCCCTGGGAGACCCTCGACAGGGAAGCCTCGGCGAGGCACTCAGGCGGCGCGTGGCGGCCCATGCTCCCTGGGATGCCCTCGACCGGGAAGCTTCGGCGAGGCTCTCAGGCGGCGCGTGGCGGCCCACGCTCCCTGGGAGACCCTCGACCGGGAAGCCTCGGCGAGGCACTCAGGTGGCGCGTGGCGGCCCACGCTCCCTGGGATGCCCTCGACCGGGAAGCCTCGGCGAGGCTCTCAGGCGGCGCGTGGCGGCGCACGCCCCCTGGGATGCCCTCGACCAAGAAGCCTCGACGAGACTCTCAGGCGGCGCGTGGCGGCCCACGCCCCCTGGGATGCCCTCGACCAAGAAGCCTCGGCGTGGACCGGAAAACCTCAAGCCTCCTTCTTGCTCCACGCAAGTCCCTCCCTCGGATCGGCTCTCGGTGCATGATGATCCATGCAGCCCGAAGGGTCACCCGACAGAGTGGCCTCCTTCTTGCTCCACACAAGCCCCTCCCTCGGATCGGCCCTCGACGCATGATGATCCATGCCGCCCGAGGGGTCACCCGACCGGGCGACCTCCTTCTTGCTGTACGCAAGCCCTTCCTCCGAAGGGTCCCCACACACTCCTTGACAAGAGGAGCCGTGCCCTTGGGATACCTTCCCGAGTCAACTCCTGAGTCCGGTCGCGCTAGTTGCCAAGATCAGAGGCTCCTAGCGAGCACATTCGTGCTCCCCTCTTAATTAGCCACTAATTCAGCCCTCAGTTAGGGGGTGTGACCCCCACCCCGACGCACCAGCCACGGACGGCTAAGCCCCGCAAATTACGGACAAAAGTATTCGCGTCTAAAAGCCTAACCAAGCGATAAACCAGGGCCTCAACCCAGGTGATGTTGTTTTCCCGGCAGAAAAGAGGCGGCCGGTCCCGTCCTTGGCCTGTCAACCGCCACGCACGAGAGCAGAAGTAAAGGAATGAAGAAGAGACAAAAGAGAAAAGCAACGTCCATATCAAACCAGGTGGCCCTCGCCTACGTCACAAAATAGAGGAAAAGACAGACCTACAAATACAGGACCTACGCCTACGAGGTAGGCCCCAAGGACGACGGTGAAACTCCAGTTGTCGCCTTGTCGCGCCCATCCCGAGCTGGCTGTGCCTGGGTCTCCCGAGTCTCATGGCGCTCGCGCATCTGCGCAAGGTCGCTTCTGCAAGCAGCCAGCTCTGCCTCATTGGCCTTCAGAGCGGTGAGGAGCGTAGCAACCGATTGGTTGGCCTCCAGAAGATCTGCCTGAGCCTGGACCAGCTCAGCGCTTGCTCTAAGCTCACGATTCCGAGCTTGATGCTCGCTTCGCTCCAAATGAGCCAACTGTTGACGCAGTTGAGCCTCAGAGGCTCGAGCTGCGCTCAGCCTGTCAAAAGATCTCAAAGTTGCGCCTCAGCATGAGCGTCTTGTCCTCGTAAGGCCGCGTTCTCAGAGCGCAGTGCATCCCAGGCTCCATCATTCGGCGGGGGTCGGGCACAACGAAGCTGGGTTTCCAACGCCTCCCGACGGGACTCCAACTGATGGAGAGATCGGTTCTGGGCGGCGAAGGAAACACCCATGCCATGCAGGGCCCCGGTCAACTGCAGACGAGACTGAGGGGTTAGTTAGAGAAAACCAAACGGACGGGGGCCAGCTGACAAACGTACCCGACAAGCGTCCGCAACTAAGCCATCGACGCGTTCGATTAGGTCTGGGTAGTCGAAGGAACGAAGACCTAGGTACACGTGGTCGCTCAAGGGAGCATGCAAGTGAACCACCCTAGCCGAGCCTAGCGGTTCGGGATCCGAGATATCAAAAGCAGCAGAGGGATCCGCCCGCGAAGGGAAGACAAGATGGATTGGGCGAAGATCCGGCGTCCGGCCAGGAAGGGAAGAAGAAGGGATAGCGGACGCTCCGCCCACCAAGCTAACAGAGGCTAGGGGAACGGAGGGATAACCAAGTCCCGGGACTAACTCAACAAGGGCAACCGACGTAGGCACCCGGGAGGCCTGAACTCCAGGCGGGAGGACGGGGCTAGGTTGTTCCATCATATCAGGGAGTGAAGCAAGTGGAGGTGAAGGGGGAGCGGGCTGGATGTCCCCAGCATCAGGGGGCGCCTGGACTGCCGACGCCGTGACCAATGGAGAGGGCAAGCTCGTTGCAGCAGAAGGGGAGGGAACCTCCTGAGGAAGGGCAGAAGCAACATCGGAAGGGGATGAGCCGGTGCGGGAATGGCCCGGCAAAGGCTCCAGCTCCCTGGCGAAAGGATCCGAGGGCAAAATCTCAATATCAGAATCTACCGCTTCCGCCCCTAATTCCTCGCCCTTATCCGTGGGTAGGGCGGCGGTAGGGTTTGTCACCGGAGAAGGAGACGTCAGGGCTCCTGACGGAACAGCATTGGAGGGGACAGGGATAGGCTCCGAAAGTAGGGCGGCCATCGCCTCCTAATACCTAGCCGACCTCTTTTGGGCCTCCTTCATGATGAAGCCCCGCATCATTCTGAGAAGGGCGTTAGGGCACCAAGGGGGAACAAGAGGGGAAAAGAGAGGAAAGGCGAATGAAGATGAAGGCGATAACGACCGGAGTCTATATAAAGAAGGTGGCCATTGATCACAGCCGTTGGAAGAAAAGCCGTAGAGGATAGTCGATCCTACGGACGGGCAGAAAGGCAGGAACAGGAAATATGAAAAGACAGTGAAGTATCGGTTCATTGCCCAAGACAGGAAAGCGAAGCGCCAACGCCCGAAGGGCTCACAGTCACGGGACACGTGACCCTAAATGTATCGGATGCCCGAGGATATAGGTGATGATCCTTAGCCTGGTCGGCCAAGAGTCCACACTCATCATGGGCCAGCTCCCGCTAATCCCTTGGCCCGAGCCCCGAGCAAACGCGTGGCGACCCACGCTCCTCGGGTCCCACTCGGCCAAGAGGCCATACTCAACACGAGCCAGCTCCCGCTAAATCCCTTGGCCCGAGCCCCGACCAAACGCGTGGAGACCCACGCTCCTCGGGTCCCACTCGGCCAAGAGGCCATATTCAACACGGGCCAGCTCCCGCTAAGTCCTTGGCCCGAGCCCCGAGCAAACGCGGGGCGACCCACGCTCCTCGGTGTTGGTGCAGGAAGCACCATATCGAACCTTGTTTTGATATTGGCAAAGGATTCAAAGTTAAGTTTATTTGTGATCTAATGTTGTTGCTTGAGTGTGCAGAAACAAAGTCCTAGCGAAGGGCTGCTAGGCACCTGGCGAAGGGCTGCCAGGAAACCAAGTCCTAGCGAAGGGCTGCTAGGCACCTGGCGAAGGGCTGCCAGGAAACCAAGTCCTAGCGAAGGGCTGCTAGGCACCTGGCGAAGGGCTGCCAGGAAACCAAGTCCTAGCGAAGGGCTGCTAGGCAAGCAAAGGACCGCCAGGCAAAAGTCCAACCAAAGAAGCGGTTGGCATCAGGTAAATTCTCCCGAGAGGAGTAGGTGAGGACGCGTTCCCCGTCGAGGGAACAGTAGGCGTCGGTTCGACCTAGGGCTCCATTTTGGAGACCAAAGTCAGAACCAAGACAGCTAAGGCTGTATAAATAAATATTTTATTGTTGCATTGTGTTTTGGACTAACCCTGGATGCAGGACCGAAGGAACGTGAGTCTGCAGCTCAGAAAACCTTAAAGGAGAGAGGCAAAGGCTGAGTAGGGCGCCCGGAGTGTCCCGGGCACCCCCAAGGTACATACAAAACATGTCAAAGGAAAAAAGGGTTCGAATAGCTGCTGGGCGGGGCGCCCCCGTGCTTCCGGGCGCCCGCGCTGCTCCCGGGCGCCCCCAGCGTCCCGGGCGCCCCCATGCGCAACCGCGAACCCGAACCCCTCGAAGCCAAGGAGATAGGACTTTGACCCGGTCAATCCGGGCGCCCCGAGCGCTACGGGCGCCCCGGTCAAAGCGGATCCAGAGGATCAGACGCGACCGAGACTTTAGCGGATCAAAGGCCACGTGGGGGGCGCCCCCGACGTCCCGGGCACCCCCAGGCCCTATATAAAGGGCCCTCGACCCCAGGCTTCAGACAACAGTTCTCTCAACGCCCCAAAGATCTTCTACGCTCGTGCCTTGCTCCGGAAACACTCCAACTCGAGCCGACGACGTCCCGCTGCCCCGAAAGAGTCAATCCACTCCGGACGTCGGTAACGAAGATCGAATTTTTGTTATTTGTTAGTGCACTTACTTGTAATAAATTATTGTAAACTGATTTGCGCGTATATAGAATTGCCCAAAGTAAACGGTCAACGACCGTGGGCCTTGGAGTAGGAGTCGACACGGGCTCCGAACCAAGTAAATCGACTGTGTCTTTGTGCTGTGATAGTTTTACTTTATTTCCGCTGCGTACGTGCTCTTTACGAAAATCCGAACGATTTCCGATATTCACCCCCCCCCCTCTATCGGTTTTCTCGATCCAACAAGTGGTATCAGAGCGGGATAGTTCAAACTTGGTGCAACCACTAGTTTGAAAGTTTTTCGGATTTACAAAATTTTTAATCTTATTTCCTTTCTTTCTAGTTAATCAACACAACTCGATATTTTTTCCGCCTTTTATTTTAAAATAAAAAATATCTGTAGGTGGATTTAAAATATTCTTACACCTTTTTCAATTTTGAATTCTCATTTTTTCACTATAAGTCAAAATTGATAAAACGAACAATTTTTGAAAATTTATCACAATTTTTTTTATTATTATTTTAATATTTTTCTCGAAATTCGTGCTATCTTAATTCGAGCAATTCTTTTCATTAAAATTTTAATTTTTCATCATTAATCAGAATTGACAAAATTAATATTTTCAAAAATTTGTCATAAATTGTTTTTATTATTTTAGTATAATTCTGCCTCAAAATTCATGCAATATTTATTTTGAGCTATTTCTTCCCTTCTCCCGCACTACTAATCCAAGACCAAGTCTTGGTACAATTTTTTGTTATTTTGTTTGTGTGCAAGGTTTATATTGAATGGCCAACCAAGAGTGGAACAGTGCACGTCCACCACTATTCTCCGGCGAGAACTTCACATTTTGGAAATGTCAAATGGAGTCCCTTCTGAAGGCTCACATGGACTTATGGCAGATCATCCAAACGGGATTCTCGTTACCCGTAGAAGAGGAGTCATCAATCGAATGGGACAAACTGGATGAACACACCCTCAATCAAATTGAGACCGATGCAAGGGCAACTGCAATCCTACAATGTGGCCTAACCAAGGAGCAACTCAAGCTAGTAGGTCCATGCAGATGTGCTAGAGAAATCTGGGAAAAATTGATTAATCTTCATCAAGAGATCTCAGATGAAGAAGAAGATCAAGTAAGTTATCTTGCCCTTTCGGTCCAAGCACAAACAGTCGAGTCAGAGTCTGAACCCGAATCCAAAGTCGAACCAGAATCAGACGATGAATTGACTGAGACGGTAACTAATTTTGAATTCTTTTCAAAATTTGAATTAAATAATCAAACAGATATTGTAAAGGTCGAGGAAGGTATAAATTCCATTGCAGGGAAAACTCCAATAGAACCACCAAAGAAAGAGCTTCAACCAGTACCCGAGTACGACTCAGACACGGAATCAGAAGATGAGTCTAAATCCGAGGCGGCAAGAATCAAGGGGGAGATTCCCAATAAGGAACCAAAAGGTAAAAATGTAAAATCAGATTTTAAAAATCATGTAATTTGTTACACATGCAGGGAGAGAGGGCACTACCAAAGTGAGTGTCCTACTCGTAAGATTCAAACGACACCACCGATGGCGACAAAGGAACCAGTACCAAAAGCACAAAGGGACAAAAGTCGCATCCAATGCTTCAAGTGCCAGGAGTTCGGGCATTACCAACGTGAATGCACAGATAAAAGAGCTACCAATAATGCCGCACAAACAATCGACAAAGGTAAATTTACAGTATTTGAAAATCCGTTATTTACCTTAAATAATGTGATTGATTCATGTAACTTAATTAAAGCAAACTTCAGAAAATTGAAACAAGAAAATGAAACCCTAAAACATAAGGTCAATAAGTTAGAAAATTTAATTCATAATCTTGCTGATTTCGAAAATCCCGAGTATTACTCCAATTGTGACCTTACTTAGACAATTGTTTGTTTTAATTATGTGTTTCTTTTTATTTTTCTGCTTAGAATTAGGATTGGTTAGTGTAAGGACTAAATCAATTAATTAAAATTTGAACAATATAGTATTGGGTGGAGGTGAGATGATAGTACGTTAGGGAAGCCATCATGGCGGAACTAGCCGAAGCTACCGATCCAAGACCCAAACTAGTTAGACCAGAATTTACCAAAAAGTAATTTTGAAGATGAAATTTCACTAAAAGGCTTTGTCAAGGAAAGGGTGGATGATCTCATAAGGCTACGGCCAAAGAAGGCCTAGTGCCTCGCCAAGACCTGGAAGCCAATTTTTGAAATTCAAATTCAATTTACTCTTTGTTAAATTCGAATCTAACACAAATTTTCAGTTAATTTTAGATTCAAATATCTCTTTTCAAAACAAATTTAAATTGGGATTAAAAAAAATTAATTTAACTTTTCAAAATTAATCATGGTCTTTTCGAAATAAATCCTACTATTAAAATATGCATCTCACAAAACAGTTAAGGATATCCTGTTTTGTCACTTAGAAATGGGTGAGATGCTTAGGACCTAAAAGTTGAGTCTAACCCAACCAACTAATTCAGATTAATCAAACTAAAATCAAAATTCAATTAAATTAAAATCAAATCTTAATTAATTCAATTAAATTCAATTAAATTCAATTAAATCTTAATTAAATCAATAAATTCAATTAAATATTAATTAAATCAATTAAATTCAATTAAATCTTAATTAAATCAATTAAATTTAATTCAATCAAATTCAAAATTTAATTCAACTGAACAAACTTAACCCTCTAAATTTTCATTTTCACAAAAATCAAATTTAACTTTTTAACTAAGAGTCAATGTTTCGAATCATTGTAATTAAAATCAAGTCTCTTTTGTTCACTAACCTGAAATTTATTTCATAACATTTATTTCTTTCCTTTACCATTATACAAACATTTTTTGAAAATTAGTTTACTCTTGTATGGCAAAAAGTCACCCTAGGGATTACTTAGGATATTTTTTTTTGTCTACAGTCCGGGCTTAGATATTTATTTTTTTTTTTTGGACTTAAAAAAAATATTTTTTTTATGTTTTCAAATAATCGCTATATTTTTCGAAAATTGTGCTTTAAAAAAAACCATTATCATTTCAAAATGTTTTTCGAAAACAGGGTTTATGCTTTAACATTATCTTTCATTTCAAATTAAATTTTCTAAAATTATATTACCATGCTATTATTCAAAACTATTCTTTTGATTTTAGTAAACCCTAAAGACACAAAGGAAGGTCTACTTAATGATCTACAAAGACTCCGAGGATGTGTCAAATTTAGGGGGAGTCTAAATCAAAAGAAATTATTTCTAACAAGTTTAAAATTATTAGATAATTCGTATAATTTGAATCAAACCTTAAGACTCAGAAGAAGATCGCTTGTAGTCAACAAGCTTCCTAGGACTGGGTCGAGTTAAGTGGGAGATCAAATTAAAAGAATTATTGAGCATTTTCAAAATTATATGTTTTCATGCATTGCACTTTTAAAATCCTTTTGAAAACTTAAACGATTACTCTTTCAAAATACTATCCTGTAAAATCATTTTGCTTATATATATCATCACTTTCAAAATTTTACGTGACTTTGGAATATTTTTAAAAATCTATTGAGAATACTTTTGAAAATAATATTTACTTGACTTTGGAAAATTTTCCAGGACACTTAAGGAAAGGTCCTTGTAGTTAACAAGGCTTCCTAGGATTGTGTTAGACTGGAAAATAAACCAAGTCTAGTAAAATATTGTGCCTCCAAAGTTGATACATTTTTCAAAATGTACTTGCATATATTTTCAAAATACTATCATTTTGGCATATCAAAATTCTTTTGGAAATAATATTTACTTGAGTTGGAAAATTTTCAGGACACTTAAGGAAATTTCCTTGTAGTTAACAAGGTTTCCTAGGATTGTGTCAGACTGGAAAAGAAACCAAAGCAAGTAAAAGATTATGGGTAAGTACTTTCAAAAAGATAAGTCAAGTAATTTTAGTAATTTTCTTTGATATTTTAAAAGTACTTATGTTTTTCAAATTCATAATATCTTTCAAAATACTAATGCCTTTCAAAAGCTCAATAAAGTACTTGCATTCTTGTGCATTTTTCAAAATATTCAGAACAAGTAAACTTATTGTTTATCATATACACTTGACTCCAATTATGATTTTGAACATAAATTTTTCAGTCTTTCTAAATTTTTTTAATTATCATAACACTTGACATTACTTCGCTCAATTTTTTTCACAAGCTCTGATACACAAATTTAAATTTCTTTCAAAATATATTTTACAAAGTTTTTTATTGATATAAGACCAAGGGGGAGAGTAGAAAAAGTGAAATTAAAAATTTCTTTCTTAAAATTTTTTCCCCTTTTCAAAGAATGTTTTTCTTAGAATGGTCTAAAACACAAGAAGAAGAATTTCACATTAAGCGGGAGAAAAAGGAAAGAGAGAAAGAATTTTTTTTAAAGTGCTTCAAAAATTTTGAAGTATTTCTAAGTGTTTTTCAAACCTTTTTGAGTACATATTTGAAACTTTGTTTAAGGGAAATCTAGCTTCAAAATTTTGCCTAAATTTTGAAAAATTTTGCCTAAAATTTGAAACAAGTTTTGTTAGTGAAAATGCTTTTACTCCATTTTTTGAAAAACACTCTGTTAATACCTTGAACACCCATGTTTGTTTTTGATATATGTCAAAGGGGGAGGAAAGGTCAAAGTTAAGGATTTTGCAAGTATTCAGGGTTTTAGGGGGAGTATGAGAAAAAAAGGAGTATGAAAAAAAAAATTGTGAAGATAAATTTTTTTTCATATACGTCATTGTGTTTTTTCCTATACTTCATTGTGTTTTTACCTTCTTTTATTAACTGTTATAAGTTTTTACTTAACTTTGAATTGTGTTGTCATAAATCAAAAAGGGGGAGATTGTTGGTGCAGGAAGCACCATATCGAACCTTGTTTTGATATTGGCAAAGGATTCAAAGTTATGTTTATTTGTGATCTAATGTTGTTGCTTGAGTGTGTAGAAACAAAGTCCTAGCGAAGGGCTGCTAGGCACCTGGCGAAGGGCGGCCAGGAAACAAAGTCCTAGCAAAGGGCTGCTAGGCACCTGGTGAAGGGCTGCCAGGAAACAAAGTCCTAGCGAAGGGCTGCTAGGCACCTGGCGAAGGGCTGCCAGGAAGCCAAGTCCTAGCGAAGGGCTGCTAGGCACCAGGCGAAAGACAGCCTAGGACTAAAGCCCTAGCGAAGGAATGCTAAGTACCGAGCGAAGGGCAGCTCGGCATCCAAGCCCTGGCAAAGGACCGCCAGGCAAAAGTCCAACCAAAGGAGCGGTTGGCATCAGGTAAATTCTCCCGAGAGGAGTAGGTGAGAACGCGTTCCCCGTCGAGGGAACAGTAGGCGTCGGTTCGACCTAGGGCTCCATTTTGGAGACCAAAGTCAGAACCAAGACAGCTAAGGCTGTATAAATAAATATTTTATTGTTGCATTGTGTTTTGGACTAACCCTGGATGCAGGACCGAAGGAACGTGAGTCTGCAGCTCAGAAAACCTTAAAGGAGAGAGGCAAAGGCTGAGTAGGGCGCCCGGAGTGTCCCGGGCGCCCCCAAGGTACATACAAAACATGTCAAAGGAAAAAAAGGGTTCGAATAGCTGCTGGGCGGGGCGCCCCCGTGCTCCCAGGCGCCCGCGCTGCTCCCGGACGCCCCCAGCGTCCCGGGCGCCCCCATGCGCAACCGTGAACCCGAACCCCTCGAAGCCAAGGAGATAGGACTTTGACCCGGTCAATCCGGGCGCCCCGAGCGCTCCGGGCGCCCCGGTCAAAGTGGATCCAGAGGATCAGACGCGACCGAGACTTTGGCGGATCAAAGGCCACATGGGGGGCGCCCCCGACGTCCCGAGCGCCCCCATGCCCTATATAAAGGGCCCTCGACCCCAGGCTTCAGACAACAGTTCTCTCAACGCCCCAAAGATCTTCTACGCTCGTGCCTTGCTCCGGAAACACTCCAACTCGAGCCGACGACATCCCGCTGCCCCGAAAGAGTCAATCCACTCCGGACGTCGGTAACGAAGATCGAATTTTTGTTATTTGTTAGTGCACTTACTTGTAATAAATTATTGTAAACTGATTTGCGCGTATATAGAATTGCCCAAAGTAAACGGTCAACGACCGTGGGCCTTGGAGTAGGAGTCGACACAGGCTCTGAACCAAGTAAATCGACTGTGTCTTTGTGCTGTGATAGTTTTACTTTATTTCCGCTGCGTACGTGCTCTTTACGAAAATCCGAACGATTTCCGATATTCACCCCCCCCTCTATCGGTTTTCTCGATCCAACACTCGGGTCCCGCTCGGTCAAGATGTCATACTCATCACGGGCTAGCTCTCGCTAAGTCCTTGACCCAAGCCCTGAGAGGACGCGTGGCGAGCCACGCTCCCCGGGTCCAACTCGGCCAGGGAGCCAGGACTCCCGTGGGCCACCTACCTCTAGGCCTCTCCGCCACAAGTGCTGATTAAGGGATCAGTTCATCACACTGAGACACCAGCACGGGTCCCGAGCACCTTCCCTACAGACCGGAGACTCTTACTGACAAACACTAAAAAGGGGGAGCATCACATTCAAGGGCGCGGGCACCTTACAAAAATCGGGGCAGAAAACCCTTTGCATACAGAGAAACAAAGGACACAAAAGCACTAGCCTCATTCGAAAAGTTGGTCAGTTACTGAGGGCAGGTCCTTGCACAAATCCGAAAGCGAAACCGCGTCAGGGGACAAATCTGCGGGCAAATACCCTCCAAGTCTGAGCTGGCGAACTACATTGAGGCAATGCTGCTCCATCACATCCATAAACCGCCGGGAAATCTCTGCAGCATGGGCCGGATCGTTTAAACACGCCAAGCGGTGAGCCTCTAATCGACCCGCTTCAGTCGCCCGGTAGGCACGCAGCTCTGCTAGATCAGTCTGAAGGGCATCCCATGACGCCTGCCACTCACGCAGTTCCCTCAATTCAACCTGGGTCGTGTCCCAAGCTGGACGGAGGCCCCGTAAGTCCTGAAGCTGGTTCCTTAACGAATCTGTCGTCTGCTTCTCCGTCGCCAGCTGCGTCCGAAGAGACAAAATCTCCTCGTTGGCCCAAGGTAGATATGACCGGGCCCTCAAGAGTTTTGCTTGCAACTCGCCCTTGCGCTTGCGGTCACAAAGGTGAGCTTGTTCAACTTGGAGCACCCGTTCCTCCGCGCGAACCACTTCGGCATCGGCGGCGATAATCTGCGCCTTGGCGACCCCCAGTTCCTCATGTGTCTGACGCAGCATGTCTTGGAGGCCGATAGCCTCTACCCTCAAAGCATTCAACGAGTCGGTATCCGAAGACAGCTGGGTGTGGCGAAGCCGGGCCTCAAGGTCCTCCGCATGCCTCTCAGCGCGACACCGTGCCTTAGCATGAGTCAGCATAGCTACACTCATGCTGTAGCTCTGGGCCCAAGACTGCAGGAAGCAAACTCGTCAGCCAAAAGAGGAAGAAAGCACGCCCCCCCCAACTAACGGACACATACCTGGGTAGCCAGGGTCATAAAGTCATCTACCCTAACAGCAGGGCTCCCCGAGCTACTTGCTCGCAGGCCGGCCATGAACCTGTCGGAAAGTGGACCGTATAACCGAACATCCCTCGATCGCGTAGGGGCAGTACCGCTCGGCAAAGTCAGGCTCAGACGCCAGTTGGACAAAGAAGGTGGCAGCACATGCAACAGGCCTTCGCTAGAAGGTCCTTCTGGGCAAGGTGGGGACGCCTCCCTCAAAGGCAACACCGCCAGATCCGTTGGTAGCACCGCGGAAGGAGGCGGTAACGGCAGCGCCGGAAAGAGGGCGGTCGACGACTCACCCCTCTGCCTTTTGCTAGGTCGACTGGAAGACGCCCCCAAAGGATTAGCCGGTGCGGATGTAAAGCCGTCACCCCCGGAGCGCCGCAAGGAACGGTTCAGAGGTTGGGTATCCTCTGAACCCGACAGAGGAGTTTTCCCTTCTTCGGCAGAGGAAGCGGGAGAAGGAGAGCCAGAGGGAGAAGCTTCTTGCTCGGCCAGCAGGGCTAAGCGACATCCCTGCATTGTCTGACGCTCCTCAGCTTGCATTCGCTGCTCCCTTATCACCGCCCGAAGGCGCGCCTCCATTTCTTCAGCACGCCCCAGCCCGAAGCCTCCCTCAGGAGCCGCAAGATACATCATCATAACTAACCAAAAAGGGTGGATCAGGGAAATAGCCAGAAAAAAGGGGAAAGAGAGATCACTTACTCAAGGAAGCAGGGCGGATGAAGGGCGCCGGACTAAGGCCGAATGCGGCCAGGATGTTTTCGGTCAAAAGAGGCCCGACTGGAAAATGTTTATCCTTGAACCGATCGAGGGCCCACTCGAAGGGAGAGAATTTTCGAGGATCCGTGTGATGAGGAGGCATTTGGGAAAAATTCAGCCGAAAATTAGACGGCTAGGTCGGGAAGATCGCGGGGCGGATAAAAAAGAATCTCTCCTTCCAGCCCCTGCTGGCAGAAGGGAGAGAAGAAAGGAAAGAAGTCCCGGAGCGAGCTTGGAAAACAAACTCGCCCAATTCCTGTTTCTTCAGGTAGAAGAAGTGATGGAAAAGCTCGGTATGGGAAGAACAGCGATATAACAAGAAGAGGATGGCAGACCCGCAAAGGAGGCTGATAGAGTTGGGAGTCAGTTGGGACAAGTTTATGCGAAGGTAGCGGTATACGGAGTCAAGGAAGGGATGGATGGGGAAACGCAGGCCCGCCTGCAGATGATCTCGCGAGACAGTAATGTAATACCTCGGCGGTCTGGCTGGCTGGTCCGAGGAAGAAGGTAGCCGGAGGTCATGGTCGAGGGGAATGTGAAACTCCTCCTGGATGACCTCGAGGTCGGCATGGGTCAGCGTGGACCTTGCCATGACATACCAGGGGTGGGGGTCGCGAGGCGAAGAAGCCATGGAAGCGCGAAAAAGGCAGAAGGAGGAGAGCAGCGAACAACAGGGAATGGTCGCAACCCTAGTCGGAAAGAAGAAGGTAACCTGCCGGAGTGAAAGACGAAGAGATTCTTTGCAGTTATAAAGGATGGCAGGACCCACTGGTAGCAGGCCATGGCAGAAACGGCGGGCGGTAGCAGTCATAGGAGCCGGCCCAGTGGGGCCCAAGAAGCCAGGAGCCTCGCACCTAACCTCGTTCCTCGGAAAACGGGGGAAAAGGCCGCGGTGATAGGAGAAGGAAGGGGGACGAGACACGTGGGATCCCCCTAGGTGTATGCAGCGATTCTTAACCGCTTCGGGATACGGAACCGTCAGTATTCAAAGAGAAGACAAGGTGGTCTCATCAGCCGACTGAGATCCCTGAGCCTCGACAGGCCAGCAGAAAAACACCCAGACAAGGCTAAGTCCCTCCGGCGCGCCAGGCTTTCAAGAAATGAAGACCGTCCAGTCAGTCGGACTCGTCGCCTCCTTCGACTAGACTCGAAGGGGACGCTTATGATCCCGATCTTACCTATGGGTAGGGGCATAGGCCGGGCCCACAGGCCAAGCTAACGCCGAGGAAGCCTGACACCCAGGTCATTCGTCCTATCAGCAAACGGGGCTTCGCGCCCAGGACCTTCCACAGGCAAGAAGGAAAGACGGTCCACGGGGTCACCTGAGAAGGCAACCGACCCAGCTCCCAGCCAGCCAACTCCGTAGAAGGCCTAGTTGTTCATACCGGCTCACCCCAACCCAGAACAAGGTTCAGCTTCATTAGCAAGGTCAAGTCTTGTGATATCCCCGACCCAAGGCGTACCCCGCGCTCCCTCTCTCTCTCCCTACCAGACGGACGCGTGGCGGCCCACGCTCCCTGGTCTTTACCCGACTCGGTCCGTAGCACACGGACCTGCCAGTCGGCGCTCGGGGTACGGGCTGTCCTGCCCACGCATCCCCTCACATCCTTACTTCTGGGGTACAACCCTGCCAGTGGGGTTCCTCACGCCTTGCCTATCTCTGACATCTCCACGCGGCCATCCCGCGCATCCAGTACTCTCGTACTGCGCATCCAGTACTCTCGTACTGCGCATCCAGTACTCTTGTACTGCTCATCCAGTACTCAGGTACTGCCGGAGCACCCCGCGCCATGTCGCGCCGCTTCCTCGTGCTCCATGCGGGCTGGTAGCCATCACACCTGGTCCCATCTACGTGGACAGGGACTGTCAGCCCCCCCCCCGGTCATATAAGCTCGGCACTCTCCCTACTCCAGGTACGCGCGCATGAGTTCTCGCATCCCTTGCCCCATCTCCATTCAGTTTCCGCTCATCTATACTTGGGACTAACTTGATCGTCGGAGTGCCTGACCGGGGATTCCCCCGACGGGTTTGCTGACGGTCCCTGTTTTGTAGGAGCAAGGCGAGGCGCGGCCGACGAACGACCACCTCATCAGCTCGTGGCTCCCGGGAGGCCTGTCCGGCCCGTTGGACTGCCACCCCACTTCGCGACAGGATCACAGTGGTAGAATGATTAATCATTATTTAAGATATCTGCGATTCAATCCTTTAGCTACGGTATTTTTTTATAAGAATTTTTCCTCAAAATGAGACGCGAACTCTGGGACGTTGGTCTTCTAAACCGCTCACCGCAAATTTTTCCCGGAATGCTAGTTTCTAGACCGCCCATCAGAAGCGTTTCCCGATTTACTCAGTGACCGATGAAAAACTTTCATAGGACCGAGCCGATCATTTCAAATTCATCTACTACCTCATCCAATATTTTTTTTTAACAACAATCAAATTGCTCACGGATACAAGTTTTTTTTATTTGAATCAACAACACCCAAATCTACCTCCGTCGTTCTCTTCTCGATTATTTTTGTTTGAGCTCATATTTTAGTCATTCCACTCCAGATTCGGATGATGATCCAAATTTGGATGCAGTACAGAATTCGAAGATATCAAACACAAGTATGGTACAAATTCATAGTTAAGAATTGATACATACATAGACGGCGATCACAAGTTTCTACACTACTCGTTTGGGGCGATTTCGAGTCTTTGGAATCGCCGCGACGCCGTCCTCTTCCTCAACCAATACGCCTCGATCGTCCTCATCTTCCTCTACATCATCCTCATCCATTTCCTCCAAGATCGCTTCGTTCATCGCGACCTTCAACAAAGGGGGCATAGAGAAAATCAACATAAATCGCCATATGTCGAACAGGTGGTGGGCGGAGTCACTCGCCTCGTCCTTACCTCCTCGAGGAACTTCTCGTCGAGCCTGTCGGCGATGCGCGCGGCCGCGAAGATGGTGCCGAGAAGGAGGGAGAGCGGGAGCACGAACGCGAGGATGAGGCTGTTGGTGCTCGGAGGGCCAGCCCTAACCATCAACCTCCTCCCCCTGATAATTCGGCCAGTCCTCGAGCTGCAGGCAAGAGAAAGGCTTGAGGACTTGACAGGGAAGGAACAATTTCCACGGAGAGCAACGGCCGGCGCCGGCGAAGACCATGGATTGGCAGCGCTGAGCGTGATGAGGCGTGGAGCAGCCATCGTCGCACTGGTTCAGCAGATGCCGACAGCCGTCAGGGCCTCCTAATCTCCAACATTGTTGGGCCTAGGCCTCCATTTGGGCTCGTCAATTTGTGTGGTTATACTTTTTTTTTAAGATTATTTTTTTCTTATTTAAAAGAATTTAAGTTATAAGATTATATTTTGATAAACACCTATGATTTAACAACATTTATAATATAATTTAAAAATATCCTTCACAATTTATCTATTTATAATATATCACATATAATATAATTTGAAAATATCACTTAGCGTCAGTACTTTTAAAAGTATAAATATGTGTAACCTTTAGGCTACCTCATAGCCTGTCAATGTATTTTATGACAAATGAGAATCTCTGAAGATAAGCTTGAATGAATTTAAATTGCAGTATGACATCGAGATGCACGAGGTTGGACATTATGGCGACTGAAATTGCAAACTAATTACAGAGCTCAACGCCCAACAATTGTAGTTAAACTCGTTCAGTTAAAATACAAACAGCACAAAATCCAACATAAAAAAAAAATGAGATCTATCTCCACCATGACCAAGTCCCCCTGTAGGGCATCCAATCGCTTGTATGAATTGGCCAAGGAACCACAAATCGAGAACATGTAGAAATAAAAATAAAGCAGTGAGAAATAATGCCTTGAATCTCAAGAAAACACACAAAGGATAAGATCCGAAGAGCCAACGCAGAAAAAAACACTGAAAGAAGCAGGGTCTCTCTTTGGATGCAACCTAAAAACTAGCAGAATCTGACAAAAAATGGCCTCTATATTTGACAAGTCTACAAGATTTGTGCTTTGGGTTATCGACTGTGATTTCCCCAGGACAAAAGAGGACCAAGCATCCTATGAATTTTGAAAACAACTTTTCTAAAGGAACAATGGGTTGCTTTAATAAATTAGCCATTCAGCATGGGCTATCACACGCCTACAAGATGGCTGCAGAGATTAATAAACATGGAGAAAGTGAGCACAATAATTGAAACTTGGTAGCTTAGATGATGACTATTCTCTTCTTTAACAATTACTCCGCAAACTTGATGATGCTAAAATGCTAAATCAACTTGGGCATGAAGTGAAGAGCCATTAATGATTTGGGAATGGTTTCGGTTTGAGCTTTTGAAATATTAAGAAGTTATCAATCTCAGACATTTTTATGATGATTTGAAAGAAACTAAGAACTTCAAAAGCCAAAACTATATCAAATTTTCTGTTGAGTATTTCAAAGGAACGGGACTGGGGTCTGGAAGCAGTTTGACAACAAATTGGGAAAGCAAACACTAAAAACAGGCGAAAGGTTTAGCACTTGCAAAGCGACCTCCTAACTTTTTCCTCCTTAATTTTTTTTTTAATGAAGCTGAAGACCACTAGTCGGCAGATTTCTTAGAACACAATCGACAAGAGAAATTATAGAACAAAAGTTTTTTTTTTTTTTTTGCTGTCAAAGAAATGAGATTGATCGTGTAAGGAAGCGAGATAGAGTGTTCATTAACCTTTTTGATTTCCGCAGAAACACCCTTCTATTTTCCATCTGAATCTTTGCATTTTCGTTCAACTCCAAACTCCCCAAACACTTTCTCCAAGAAAACTCATGAATCTCCTCATTGAGCTCTTGCTCTCATGGATGTTGTTCTCTTGTTCTTCTTCCTCTTCTAATCGTTCTTCTTCTGCTTCTTCTTCTTCTTCTTGTTTTTCCTCTATTTCTTCTTCTTCTTCTTCTTCTTCTTCTTCATCATCACCATCAACACTACCTTCATCACCCAATCCATCAGTAATATTATCGCAAGCCAAATGACCTCCAACCTCCTGCGGGAACCGTTTCCCTTCCAATTCCAAGCTCCCCTCCCCATCCGCCGCCACCAAGCCGCAGCCTTTCCGCTCTCTTTGCCGCCGGCGGCCCCCGCGGACGCGCTCCTTGCTCTCCAGGTTCTCCTCGACGGCGTCGATGATGCGATGGATGACATGTCGGTTCGGCGACGCGTCCCACCGCGCCCAAAAGCTCTTGTAGCAACCGAAGCAGTCGCACCCCAGCTCCGGAGGATGCGGCCTACGCCTCCGGTGCTCCCTCCACCCACCGCCGCCGGACAGCAAGTAGGCCAGGACCTCCTGCTCCCCCGGCGTCAGAGTCGCCGCGAGGGCCATCACCGCCGCTGGGAGCGCTGCCAGGTAGTCTTGCGCCGCCGGCGCAGGGTGCACCTTCCGCCCCTTCACGTTTCCGAGCTTCTTCATCTCCCCGCCGCAGAGGAAAGCAAAAAAGGATCAATTTTGAGGGAAGACGAAAGGTAAAGGCGTCTCCTTGGAAGAGGTAGACGTAGAACTGGATATTTGGTGACCGAGAAAACTGGAAAAGCCGAGGAGAGAGAGCAGATTTAGCTCTTTTAGTACCAACAGCATTAAAAATGTTGTAGTGTTGGTGGTTTTCTTAATTGTTTGGAGTTAAATGTAATGGCTGACATTGTACGCGAACTGTTTGCATTCATCTAGAAGGGAGTAGATTAGGGTTTCGAAAATACTTGTTTGTTTTTATACTTTTTATGCTTGCGGTTGCATTGTGGTTAGTTAAGAAACATTGTTTGTCACTTGTGACGCTTCAGCTGGATATTTACTTTAGAAAAATGATACGCACAATAAAAATTAATTTTTCAGTGAAAATTTTAATCGTCATTCGACGGCACGTCCGACTTGATCACCGATTGGATACTACCAACGGCCTCTGATCACCACCCCGAATTAAACTATACCTTGGGAGGACGGTGACTCCGTCAGGATCGCGGGCAATAGTGAATCAGTCGAAATCGACAATGAATAATATGAGATCGCAATTACGGCGATCCCCGACGGGTTCACCGTGCCCCCAGGGTATAGTTTGGTTCGGGACGGCGGCCGGAGAACGTCGGTAGTATTCGATCAGCGATCGGACGTGGCGCCGATTGATATTCAATGTTTTCACTGAGACATTCACTTTCACTGTGTGTATCATTACTCTTTACTTTAAGATAGGATTGTCAATAAATTGAGTCGAATTGAGTTTTGAGATATTCAAACTTGTTCGATAAGATGATTGAGTTAAATGAATCTAGAATGAATCAAATTTTTAAAATTATTATTCAAATTTAGTTTGGTTTATTTTTTATGAGCTTAAGTTTATTTGCAGTTGAGCTCGAGCTTAGTTCGTTTAGATATTATCATGCTCTTAATTCAAACTTGACTTGAGCTCCGTTTATTTAGATGTCACCGATCTCTCAATTCAAGTTTGTTTGATTGATTTGAAATTTTTACTTGTTTGATTAATTATTAAACTAGATAATTCAAACTATTTTTTGCTTATTTAGGATATTAATAAGAGTTTTATTAATGAACATAGTTCGTGAACATTATTCACGAACATATTCATTTCACGAACCATGTTCATAAACGTTGTTCACGAACAATAATAAGTTGAACATATATATCTTTAAACTTATTGATTTAATTAATTTTATGTATATTGATCGAACATAATCAAACTCTTATCAAATTGAACATCAAACTTATTCATGAATGTATAATTTAGTTACCGTCTTACTTAAAGGTAGGTTTGGATGAGATTTACTATCTATTCTATATTGGCAAAAACAGGGCATTGACCTAATTTGCTACACAAGTAGTGGCATACAATCCGGTTATTGGTGATTTCGTTCATTTTAAGTAGTGCAATATTAACTTAAATTTATCATCTGAATATCGGCTACGATGGGACTGCGGGGGCAAATAGTAAGTAGTGGCAGTAAATTTGAGAAGTTGTTCAGCTAGGCTTTCACTGCCAAATGAAACAACAAAGGAAATTCTCTTCATATTTCTTAAATAGTCCCCCCCCCCCCCCCCCCCCCTTTTTTTTTTTTTTTACTATAAAGTGTCTCGTGTCACCATTTCAAGTGAAAATTTAAAAAATAAATAAATTTTTTAAATACAAATTAAAATAGTATCTCTTTTTTTTATTAAAATATCAAAGAAAATCTCTATTCGGTTTGATGATAAAATTCATTACTTATTTATACCGATCCAACTAATCTAGCATAGAAACCTAAGTACACTGGTCTATTTTATAAAAAAAAATCTTTAAATTAGGCACGTAATCACATGATGCTGATTTTTTGGATAGTTCATCATGATCATTTTCGATTTACCTAATGATGAATAAAAAATTTCTACGAAACTTGTCAACCATTCCAAATTCAATTATTATTTTGTTAATCATATTTTTTCCTAAGCACAACTAGTATCTGTATCGGGATCGTCGGTGAGTTGATACACGGGTACAGGAAAAATCCCGGTACAGAAAATCCGGTCTGCAACTAGTATACCCCCGCACATTTTTTTAACACAAATTTTAATTTTAGATAAATAAAAATACTTTTAAAGGTTAGTAGAGTTCACACGCACCGATAAGGAATTAAAATGTTAAAAAAATATATAGATAGTAGTTTTAATGAACTCCATTAAATGCTTATATTTTTATATGTGTATATATATTTATATATATAGTGTGAGAAATACAATATCTAGCGGAGACGGAGACGGATACGGATGCGGCTGATCAGCGTCTGATCGGTGTTGGATATAGCTGATATGCACTAGATCAGAGCCGGATGCGGCTGATCTACGCCAGATCAGCACCGAATATGGCTGATATGCATCGGCTCAGTAATGGATGTGGATGATCTGAGACAGATCGATGCCGGATATGGCTGATCTACTCCGGATCGGCTCTAGATGTGGCTGATTTTTGTCGAATAGGTACGTGATGTGGCTGATCTGTACTAGATCGGTGCAAGAGATGGCTAGATCTATGCCAATGTTTGTCAGCTGTGGGCGGATCTGTGCTAGCTCGATGTCGGCATGGCAAATCTAGGGCGGAGGTGTTGTACAGGCTCAACGCCAACATGGCCAAGGAAGGTCATATTTGTGCCGTGGCCAGCTGGATCTGAAGGAGATAGCGGCGATCGTGTAGAGGCGGTGCCTACCCCCTCTCACTGTGCCAACGTGGAGATCCCCCCCCCCCCCCCCCCAAGAGGATGCGTCTGACGTCGGAGCTGATGACAGTGGCAGCGGCCCTAGGGGCTTGTCAGAGGAGAAGACCTTGAAGAGAAAACTGCAGCTTCACTTCGTCTTCCTATCCTTTTCTCGAAGTTGAGCCCTAAAAAAGGGACCTCATAGTCAAATAACCGAACTACCCCCTCTTAATCCTTTGACTTCCTCTTTACCCTATATCACAAGTCTCTCTTTCAAGTCTAGTCGAAGGAGCACCCGTAATAATGAAGCAGGTGAAACCCCAAGAAACATAGGGAGCATAGCCCTGAGAGTTGAAGCGAGCGACCAAAGTGACGGAAGAGACGCCAGGCAAGCGGTGAAAGTGGGATCGGTTGTTGATGTCAAACGAGTGGCGGCGGTGGGCATGCTGAGAGGGCAGCTGTGGTGAGCCGAGTAGTTAGCGGTGTTGATGACATTGTGTATGGTCCGCGATTCCCAAAGGTCCAGAAAATTGGGTGAGAAAAATAATGAGGCTCAATCTCGCGACTCTCTTGTGATCGTGGAGTCTGAGAGAGATAGTGTTAATCCCTTGACTTCCAAGTATCAACGGAGATGGGGAGAAAATTATCGACATCGCACTCCTAGTAGGCTTATGGACATAAGATAGCATTGTGCTCTCTCCGGACTATGTATGAGTCGAGGAGAAAGGCTTACCATCACGAGATAATCACTGGACCGAGACTAGTGGATAATCGTTAGTCCAAGACCAACGAAGAATATGTTGGTTAAAGACTATTGGAGATAGGTCGACCCCAAACAAGGGATATTGAGCCCTGAGAAATACAATATGTAGTGGAGATAGTTGGTCTAAGACCAATCGAAAATAGCTGGTCTGAGACCAGTGGAGATAGCTTGACCCAGAACGGGGGAGGTTGAGCCCTAAGAAGGACTATACTGGTCCAAGACTAGTGGAGGTAGTTCGACCCTAAATGGGAGAGTTTGAGCCTTGAGAAAGACAATATGCTGGTCCGAGACCAGTGGAGTTAGCTAGACCCCGAACGAGGGAGGTTGAGTCCTGAACAGGATAATATGTTGCTCCGAGACTAGTGGAGAATATGTTGATCCGAGACCAGTTGAGGTAGCTCGATCCCAAACGGGGAAAGGTTTAGTCCTAAATAGGACAATATGCTGTGGAGATAGTTGGACCCAGAACGGGAGAGGTTGTGCCCTAAACAGGACAATATGTTGATCCGAGACCAGTGGAGAATATGTTGATCCGAGACTAGTGGAAATAGCTCGACCCCGAATGGGGAAGGTTATACCCGGAATAGGATAATATGCTGGTCCGAAACCAATGGAGAATAACCTAATCAAAGACCAGTGGAGATAACTCGACCCCAAACGAGGGAGGTTGAGCCAATTAAGGACCTCTGCGCTTTAATAGTTCCTACCTAGATAGGTTGAGCTAATTAAGGACCACGGTGCTTTAATAGCTCCCACATAAGGAGGTTGAGCCTACTAAGGATGTTGACTCTTTAATAGCTCCCACTCAGGGAGGTTGAGCCGACTAAGGACCTTAGCGCTTTAATAGCTCTCACACTGGAAGGTTGAGTCGATTAAGGACCTCAGCGCTTTAATTTCTCCCCCTCGGGGAGGTTGAGTCTACTAAGGACTTCGACGCTTTAATAGCTCCCGATCAAGGAGGTTGAGCCTCTTAAAGGGACAATTGATGATGGAGAGATGTCACTGGTTTGTGACGCGAACCACCTTCCTATAAAGCTACAAAGGAGAGCAATAATACATATCCGAAAGATAGAACTATATGCGTTTGAACCTGATACACAACTTGGAGGCGGCCCCACAACTGTCTTGGAGATAATAGCGTGATTGCACGACTCCCGAACATGCGTAGAGTCGGGGAGAGTATAGTAATACAATCCTCACTAGAGATAATATCTCTATCCCTCAATGCTCAAATGTCTACGAAGTCGAGGAGAAAGTAGAATACAACTCCTCGAAAATAATATCTCAATCTCTCGACTCCCAAATGTTCACGGAGTCGTGGAGAGAGTAAAATACAACTCATCAAAGATAATAAGACTTGCTCCCACTAAGGGAGATAACTTGACTCATCAGAATGAATGACTCGATCCAACTAAGGGAGTGAATAATAGGCTCGATCCCTCTACTCCAAAGCATCCGCAAAGTCGAGGAGAGAATACAATATGAAATCAAGCTCGCCCATGAAAGTGAACACCGAATCAATCCATAAAAAAGACATTGATCGTCTGACTGAAATATATAAACACATGACGTAGAGAATTCAATGAAAATTTCAATCTCTTGTGTTGACAGAGGATCTCTGTACAAGGATGATGATGAGTTTATCAAAATTCTACGGAGTCATGGTGATGATGAAGAGTTTTTTGGTGTCATCCATTTGTATGTCTCAGTTCAGGTTTTGCGTTCCCACAGAAGGCGCCAATTTGATCCTACACCAAGAACCCTCGAAGGATGAGCCACCGGTGAGTTGTGCTAGATGTTAACGAAGTCGCCATGACCCCAAGGAAGAGAGGGATGAATTGTTTTCTAGGTTGACAGAATTGTTGGACATCCGAGAGAAATTGAGAAGAGGTGACCGAAGGTGCCAGAAAGTCTCCCGTAAATGGTGTCTGTAAGGCTGCTTGATGATAGAGAAGGGGTAAACGGAGCATTAGGGGTGCGACCGGGTTACTCCTGCCTTCAACACTCCGACGCTCAAGTCAAGTTCCGACAGAGTACATGAAACAGGGAACAACATTATAATTGAGTAAATAAACACTAAATGTAAATACATTCCAGGCCTGTAAGAGTTGTCCGGAGGCGACACGGAGTCAAAAGTGAATGGAGCTGGAGATCAAAGACCGAAACACAACAGCATAGCTCTGAAGGTTAAAACATAGCAACGCGGCTCGAAGGCAAGATATAACAATGGCTCGTAGGTCGAATATAACAATGGCTCGTAGGCCGAAACACAGTAGTAGATCGTAGGCCAGAATACAACATCGGTGCAAATGTCAAAACACAGAAGCGGCTTGATGGCCGAAAAACAACAATGGCTCGTAGACCGGAACACCACAATGACTCGTAAGCCGGAATACAACATCGACTTGACGGTTGGAACACCATAACGGCTCGTAATCCGGAACAAGCAACGGTGGCTAGATTTGTGCTAGAGACGACAACAATGACTTTTCTGAGTTGGGGTGGTCTAATGTGGTTGATCTGCGTCAGATCGATGCCGAATATGGCTAATATGCATTGGATCGATGTCGGATGCAGCCGATCTTCGAGGGATTAGCGTCGAATGTGGCTGATCTGCGTTGGATAGATACCGAATGTGGCGGATTTATGCCAGATCAGTGTCGGATGTGGCTGATCTACACCAGATGTGGTTGATCTGTGTTGAATCGGTATCAGATGTGGCTGATCTACACCAGATCAATTCCGGAGATGGCTGTATCTACTCCAGAGGTAGCCGGATGTGGCCGGATATGTGTCGGCTTGGCGCTGGCATGGCGAATCTATGGCGGAGGTGGTCGGATGTGACCGGATTTATGTCGGTGTGGTGTCAGAAGTGTATGGCAGCGGTGGATCAGCGCAGGTAGCGGTGGATCGGCACTGGATTGGCATATCTTCACCAATGACGATGGATTTGTACAGGCTCAGTGTCAGCATGGTCGAAGAAGGCCGGATTTGTGCTGAGGCTAGTCAGAGTGGCCAAATCTGAAGGAGGTGGCGACGGCGGTGTAGAGGCGGCGTCTACCTCTCTCTCACTATGGCGGTGTGGAGATCTCCAAGAGGAGGCATTCAGCTAGGGAGGCGATGCGAGCGGCAATGTGAGGGAGGTTGCGACAACAGCGGTCCTATGGGCTAGGGGTAAGTAAAAATTCGGTTAAATCGAACAAACCGATCAAAATTTAAAATTCGATTCAGTTTATTCAGAAATTTAGTTTCTTATTTTAAAAAATCGATTAATTCTGTTCGATTTCGATTTTTAAATTTTTATTCGGTTAAATCGAATGGACCGAATTAATTGATTTTTTAGGTTAAACCTAATTTTTAGACACAGTTTAAATAGAATTTTATTTGAAAAAAATCAAATTTTATTAAAAAATAGAGTTTTAAACAAATATGGTTAATTCGGTCAATCATCGAATTAAGCAATAATGTATCAGTTTAATTTGTTCGATTTTTTTTATATTCGCTTGATTCAATTTGTTCGAAAAAAAATCAATTTGATTCTATTTTAATCGAATATTCACCTCCACGAAAGGATTTGTTAGAGGAGACGATCACCTCCAGGGCTATGGTACAGTGCTAGGACGACTAGTCGTTATCTCAGGCATCCGCGATTCAATCCCTAGCTACTCCAAATGAGGCGTGAATCTTGGGACGCTAGGCTTCTTGACTGTTTACCGCGAGTGCTTACTGATTTACCTTGATGACCGATGAAAAACTTCTGTGAAGCCGGATCGATCACCCCAAATTTATTTTGCTAGCTGGTTCAATATTTTTTATTTTTTATTTTTTATTTTTGGGTTAGAGCAGACGACCTCAAAGAGAAAACTACGGCATTGCTTCATCTTTCTCTCCCAGCCCTAAAAAAACAAGGACTCATGGTCAAATGACCGATCTACCCCCTTCTAACCCATTTCCTTTTAATTTTTTATCAGTGTTGATTAGTGAGTTGAAGTAAATAGACGTTTACGTGCAGAGAGTGGTCGGGAATAAAATTTTTCAGACTGACGGTAAACTTGTGGTTGGGGATTTTAAGGTGATTTATCGTTAAAATAATGGTAAATTATAGAAAACTCTCGAATCCCCATTTGATCTTTGCTTCCACTCCCCATTTGATAAATTCTTTGCATTTATCCTCTGATGGATTGAGTATAAAAGAGTAAAAATTGAGTATACATCAGTGAAAATGAGTATAAAAGAGTGAAAAGTGAGTATAAAAGAGTGAAAATTGAGTACACAGTTTCTTGATGTAGTGGATGCAACCTTACATACTCAAATTTCTAACTTTTATACTCAACTTTTTTCAAATAATACTCACAAAACTGTCTTGTCAATCCTATCAGGGATTGCATGTAAAGAAAACTTTGAATGGGGACTACATGCAAATTTGAATTTCAGCTTGGGGAATTTAAGATAATTTCCCCATAAATAACCTTGAACCAATACAAATATAACTGGTAAGATAAACAACAAATGAATTTCTATGAAAAAAAATATCTTTCAGCTAGTGAAATTAAAGAATGTTGTTTTCTTTATCAATCAACACTATAAAATAAAATCTAGACAACAGATAAATTTTCGTATTGATTTCGTGATTAATATATGAAAAAAAAGATTTCTTTTGAGATTGATTGGGTTTAAGTGATGCTTTAATTAACAAACTCAACTAGAATTTCATGGAAAGAACTTAGCCTTGTCATTTATATTCTAAACAATGAAAATTCAAAAAATTCACCTACATATCATTAAAAAAAAATATTTGTATAATATTAACTGCTTGGGATATTTTAATCTCATACTTTTATCTTAAAAAAAACTCACATGACATAATAATATATATTCATTAACAACCATTCAGACAAAACTAATTAATTGCCATACCTAACTTTGAAGCTCATTTTGACTATGGGTTATTTAAACTATATTTTTTTAATAAATATAAAATAAAATAAAGAAATATTGTAACTAAAACTTTTAATTTTTTTGGAAAGATTTCTATCTCTTGGATATTCCCACTGAAAAAATTCAACACGTGATTTTTATGAATTGGTCACATAATTTTAGAATTATTGTTATATATTATATGAACTTTGATGGATAGCAATAACTTGTTCGGGAGGGAAATCTAAAAAGAAAAGAAAAAAGGTTTTGTTTATTTATTTATTTTGAAATTTCTAATAGATTAGTATACACTCTTTTTTTCCATGGATCTGATGATATATACTATATAAATAAATTCTAAAATTGATTAAGAATTTAATATTTTAATTAATTTAATATGAATTTTAAAATCTATCAAAACTGTAAACATACTCTTAATAAAAATTTATAAATTAAATAACATTTTATAAAACTACAAATTTAAATAACAATGTTACAATTTGAAAAGTCTCTGAATTGTGACAACGTGTGTCATTTGGAATAAAATTCTGTTGGCATTACTAAAGTGTTTAGATCTTACTCAAATTTTGTCTTTATTATTTTTTTTTTTTGCAGAAAATTTTTCAGTTAAAACTACACAGACTATATTAGACTTCTGGGAAAATCACTGCCTGATCATTGAACTACGAGAATTTAAAAATCTTCTGTGCAAAAAATGTTTGTGACTCACTTGGAGATATGAATATCATAAGCCGATGATCCGGCAAGACTGATCACATTAATAAAATGTCATGTTCAAGTTCAATTCCCATCTAATGTTAGCCCATATAGTGTCCCAAAGTAGTTGAAATTAATCATCACATTAGAGGTTAATTCCTTGAGCTTTGTGATTGGTTTAATAGTTAATCTTTGAGTTAATTCTTATCTGACTTTTTCCTATAAAATCTCATTTGATGTTTGATCTCTATCTAACAGGGTGACTGACAATATGGACCGTGAGCGTCATGCTCCAATATTTGATATTTAGTAGCACATCACGTATCAATTGCAATATTAATTACTATTTTACATGGCAACATAATTTTACGTATGCAAGGCACACTTTTGTTCACGGAAAAAATAAGCTAGCTAGCTACAAGAAGACGTAGAAGGTGGTGTTCATGAGACGATCGGCGATGAGGTGGTTCATCTTCTCCGTCGGATGGATGGCATCCCAGAACACGTACTTGTTAGCGTCTGTGCAAGTGAAGGAATTGAATCCATTGCACATATATCCCATCTCAAAGTATCCAGTGGCACAGCACCCTGACGCTGCGTTCTCAAACCCTGTCATTAATATTCATGTAAATTAATTAATTAAAGAGGGCAAAATTAATGTAGCTAGCTAGATCAGTCCGGCGAGTGCGTGTTCATGATCAAGTTTATTTATGCTGATCATGACTGACCGTACGATGATGGATCCTTGACGACGTCCATGAACGGTGTGTACAGATCGCTGTACACCAGCTTGATGTCGTGCAGTTCTTTGCTAAGCGGCAGCATCATGCTCTGGAGTTTGGAGTTGAAGTCGGCGGCCACCTTGTTGTGCTCTTGGTTGCACGGCTCCGATCCCAGCAGATTCATCATTCTCTCCAACGGCAAGCACCCCATCGGAGGGACGCCGGCGACGTTCACTTTTCTAGCCCCGAGGTTGTAGATGCTGGTGACGAAGTCTTGCGCGATGCCGACGAGGTAGTCCTCGTACTTGTCGACGGTGAACTCAGACGACCGGCTGGTGGAGGACGAGTAGTAGTTCTCCAGGAAGTCGTTGGTTCCCAAGCTGATGATGTAAAGGGACTCGCTCAGTGTTTCTTGTGCTTTAGCCTCACCTTGCAAGCTCTTCAGCTTGCTCTGGTACTCTTTGAAGTATTCCAATTGTTTCCATAGAGGTAGAACAGACTAGCAATCACACACACACACACACACACACAAGAAGGATGTTAATTAAGTGCATTCAAATGATTAGACTAAAGAAGATTAAAGCAGTAACTCACAAGCACATCAGAGGTCGCATTGTCGTAACCCGTAGCCGCAGAGGCAAAGCAGACGCCGGAGGCGAAGTCTTCAATGGTCACGGTTGGATCAAGGTAGGCAGGGATGGTCTGCGGGAGGCCAAAGTCTTGCGAGAGGAAGTCGGTGGCCAGGCGGCCGTTGGAGAACCGGCCAGTGGCCACTCCGTCCTTGAAGTCCCGGCCGTAGGGCTTGAAATTGCTCTTGGCAATGGTGGATAAGTAATCGTTATTTCCGGCATCGACCGAGGAATCTCCGAAGACGATGAGAGCCGGGACCTTGGCACCAGCTCCGGAGGAATAATGGAGAAGGATTAGTGCCGAGAGAAGAGTACAGTGCGACGTGTTCAGACCCATTTTCTGCAATATTGTAGATATCTTCTGACTTTAGAGAACATATAAAGAGCTGAAAGGAGAGTAGGAGAGAATATGAAGAGTAGTTTTTTCTATCCTAATTGTTAGGCTAACAAACTGTAGTTGGACAACGTTCCCTAGTTAATTAATCTGAAAGCTACGGAGATTTGACCAACAGAGAAAGTGGTTGATCGAAAAAGGGACTGAAATCAGAAAATGAGGCTGCGAGGACAATCAATAAATGTCTTCGTCATTAAAGACATCACTGTTCGTCGTCGTCATTGCATTCAAAGAAATGGACAGTAGTTTGCTCTTGGACGCCGATCCTGCCATAAGTACAACCAGCTCATTTACTTCCCTTAGTGGTCGCGTCTGCCGACTGGGAAGGAGATATTATTATGCATCCATAAATTATACAATTTAGGACGTTCACTTGTTTTCGATCAATGGATCAATTAATAAGATCGATTAATAAGGATTTTTTTAATAATTAATATAATTTAATACCAATTTGATTTAATTCGGTATTAATATTGAATGATCTTGTATTATCCTCGATAAATTCAACAAGAGGTCTTTGACGTTGAATTTATAGTTTGTTGAAATATTGTATAGATAATGATTTAGTAAAAATATCAGCAATTTGAATCTTTGTAAAAATGTAAGAGACAGATAATTATTGAGTTGTCACGTGCTCTCGAACAAAATAAAAATTAATTTTTACTTGTTTTATGCGTACATGAAAGATTGGATTTGTTATACGATATATGACTACAATATTATCAAACTAAATTTTTGGTGTAACTTTTGATGCAAAATAAAGTTTATAGAGTAATGATTGAAGTCAAATAATTTCAAACGTGGTATTGACAATAGTTTTATATATGTAAGTGTGCAGACAACACAGAGCTTTGAAATTCAAATGACGGAGCAAGAAGAAGAGTCAAGGACGACTTTCCATGGTGCTATTTTGTTTGATATGCATTTGTAGGTTTCAACGGCACCTGACCTAAAGCTTCAGCTGAAGAGGATGACTTCAGTGTGCTAAGAGCTCAAAAGGGGCCAGTGGGTGATGACGCTTGTATGTGTGCAGAAGAAAGGCTTAAGAAGAAGAAGTTGGCGAAGCTGAAAAAACAACGGAGAACGGTGATTAGAAACATGGGGTTCTTGGATCGGCGATTCTGGAAACTGGAGCAGGAAGGGTTTCCAGTCGTGGATGATCACAGGATCGGAGCTCTACTTCGCTCATTGCTCAATCGGGCGAGAGAGGTTGCCCATCAGATCTGGGGCCAGCACGGATGTCGTCTCTCCTACACGGAATTATGCAAGCAACTTCTTCGTCATGAGTTCCCGGAAGACCTGGGGGACTCGGAGGAGGATCAGGAGATGTTTGAAGAGGACCCGGAGATGTACGAAGAGGATTCCGAGTCGTCCGAAGAGGATCCTGAGATATACGAGGAAGATCCCGAGCCATTCGAAGAGGATCCTGAGATGCTCGAGATATTTGAGGAAGACCCGATGAGCGAGGACGATCTCGAGGTGTTTGAAGAAGACCCCAAGATGCTCGAAATGGTTGAGGAGGACCCCGGGATGTTTGGGGGAGACCCTGAAGTGGCTGAGGAGGTTCTCGAGATAGAGGAAGAGAATCCGATGGAGACGATAGAAGATCCTGAGGCAGGTCAAGGAGAGATGAACGAAGGAGTGGCAGTGACTGCTATGATGTTCTTTGTTATGGGTATGATGGCGGGCTATCTAGCTCACTGAGTGAGGATAGTTTGTATATAGACTTATAAGACTTGATAAATAAATTTTAGTGATATAATAAATAAGATCTTATCTACCCTATAGTAATCATACGACAAATATGGGTTAATACAATTCATAAACCCGGGTTGATGACTGATGTTTTGAAAGCATAAGGAGAGATGGTTTACCCCGAATCCCAATAAGTATATGAGTATGATTATGATATACGCGTGCAAGTATATCATGGAGTTAACCATGACAATATCACCCATGCTGTTTGAGGACATAGTGGAAAAAACAAGATAGTGATCTGAGCCTTCAAGAAAATAAAACAGGAAATCCTGAAGGAAAGGGCGATGGTTTTCATATCGCCGAAGGGGGAGTACTTTACCTTAGGGATCGTCTATGTATCCCTAATGATCCGGAGCTTCGAAAGGAGATACTGGCAGAAGCTCACGGAACCCCTTACTCGATGCATCCAGGATCCACCAAGATGTATCAGGATCTGAAGGAGAAGTTTTGGTGGTCCGGTATGAAGAGGGATGTGGCCTAGCATGTCAGTACCTGCATGACTTGCCAGCAAGTGAAAGCAGAACACCAGCGGCCCGGAGGAGTTTTGCAGCCACTTCCAATTCCGGAATGGAAATGGGAAGATATCTCAATGGATTTCATTTCAGGACTTCCCCGGACTACAAATGGATATGATGCGATATGGGACATTGTGGACAGATTGACTAAGTCTGCCCACTTCTTAGCAATCAAGATGACTTATTCAATTGAGCATGCTGGCTCAATTATATGTTAAAGAAGTAATTAGGCTTCATGGAGTTCCCAAGACCATCATCTCAGATAGGGATGGTCGCTTTACTTCGCATTTTTGGGAATGTGTCCAGAAGTCTCTCGGCACTAAATTGCGATTTAGCACCGCCTTTCACCCTCAGACTGACGGGCAAACTGAACGGGTGAATCAAATACTAGAAGATATGTTGAGAGCTTGTGCCCTGGATTTCAAGGGAAGTTGGTGTCGATATCTATGCTTGGCGGAATTTGCTTACAACAATAGCTACCAAGCTACTATTGGAATGGCACCTTATGAAGCCTTGTATGGGAGGAGATGTAGGTCTCCGATCTGTTGGTACGAGGGTGGTGAAAAGAAGGAAATGGGGCTCACGACGGATGTCATTGACAGCACCACCCGAGCTATACAGAATATTCGACAACGGATAGAAACTGCTCAGAGCCGGCAGAAGAGTTATGCCGATGTCCGACGTAGACCACTGGAATTTAATGTTGGAGATTTGGTGTTTCTCAAAGTGGCCCCTATGAAGGGGGTGACAAGATTTGGGAAGAAGGGAAAATTAAGTCCGCGCTATGTGGGGTCGTACCTGATTCTGAAAAGAGTTGGTAAGGTGGCATACGAGCTGAAGCTGCCTCCAGAGATGTCAGCTATCCATAACGTATTCCATGTGTCCCTGCTTAAAAAGTGTATCCCAAATATGGACCAAGTGATCAAGCCGCAAACCGTGCAAGTACAAGAGGACCTGAGTTATGAGAGCAAACCCATTCAGATTTTGGATAGGGAGGTCAAGAAGCTGAGGAGTAAGGAGGTACCTTTAGTCAAGGTCTTATGGCAAAGCCAGCGGTTCGAGGAAGCGACCTGGGAACGCGAGGACGAGATGAGGCGCAAGTACCCAGAGTTGTTCTAAGTTCGAGGACGAACTTTTACGAGGTATGGGGGATTGTAACGACCCGAAAAATTCTCTTAATATTTTCTTAAAATATTAAGCATGTCTAGACAATTTTCTGAGGAACCTAGAAATATTAATGTGGACTTTGGCCTAGAAAATCCATGTTTTCTCATTTAAATTGGGAAAAAGGGCACTAATGGGCCTTATATGGGCTTTTAGTACCAAAATTATTGGTGGATTTTAGGTGAAAATTAATATAAATATAAAGGATTTTAATAGCAAATATTAAAATAATTATGGGTGAATTTTTAGAGGATTTTCGGAATTTTGGGGAAATAAAAAGAAAAATAAAATAGAATAAGTGGGAAAAAATTGTGCATCTACCAAGGATTGAACCTTGGACCTCTTGTACAACCATGTATGCTTTAACCAACTCACCTAGCAAGTAAATGTTATGAGGGAATAAAGTGGATATTGGTTAAGGCTTAGAAGAAGATGAAGGGTCATGGAGAAACTCTTCATTTACCTCCTTGATGAGCTATAAAGAGGGGGGTTTGGGAGTTACCTTTTCTTTCCATTACTTTGCATTCTCTTCCTCCTCCTTCCCTCATCCTAGCCGAACACCAAAGGAGGAGTCTCCCTTGGATAAACTCCACAAGAGGGTCTCATCTCCAAGATCTAAGGGGTCTTCCAAGGATACAAGGACAAGGGGGTTCAAGGGTCCAAAGATCTTACCATTTCCTTCCCTTTCAAGGTTCGAAAAATCAAGAAACCCAAGGTAAGACTCCCTCACCTGTGGTATAATAGTTCCTTATGATTTCCATGATTTTTAGCATGATATATTGGTTAGTTTTTGGATTTGATGTTGAAAGAAAAGAAAACCAAGAACCTTAGGCTTGTGGGTTTCGGCCACCATGATTTAAAGGTCTATAATTATGCCAAAAATCTTTATAATGTTATTTAATGTTCCCTTATGATGTGTAGAGGTTAAGTATAATTTTTGGGAATTTTTGGAGTACCCTAGGACACCCTAGGGTTTCGGCCAACATGAAAGGAACAAAATCAACACCTAGGGACCCTATGGGTTTCGGCCACAATGTTTTAGGGTGCATAATGATTGTAAAAATCTTTATAATGTTATTTAATGTTCCTTGATGATGTTTAGAGATTAAGAATAATTTTTGAGAATTTTTGGAGTACCCTAGGATACCCTAGGGTTTCGGCCAACAACAAGAACCCTTGTGTAGGGTTGGGTTTAAAACCTCAAGTGTTTGTTCATGTATTGTCATGATATAAGGGAGATGGAGGGTGTTTATGTGAATGTTTCACATGGCCTAGAGACCCTATAGGTTTCGGCCAAGTACCCTAAGGGGGTGGAAAGTTAGGACTTATTTCAAGTAAGGGTCCCAATGGCCCTATGGTAAGGTATGAGTGGTGTTTAAGTAATTGATTTGGGGTTTTAATGGAATTTTTCCATACCCCCATGACCTTGAAGTTTCGGCCAAGAGTAAGATTAGGGCTGAAGGATTAGGGTTGGCCTTAAGTATGGGATCAAAGGGTTCCTATGGCCTAGTATATGTGTATGAGATGTTGTTTGGGAAGTTATGTGAAGGTTCATGGACCTAGGGTTCCTTGGGGATTTTCGGCCAAGGGCATAACCTAGGGCTAGGGTTGGGTTAAACCTACCAAGATGCTTGAGTATGAGTTACCAAGATATATATTTAAGTAAGATGGAAGAAGTTCTATGTTAACCAAACCCTTAGTTTGTATGTCATGAATTATATGTTAAGTCATAGATGTTTAGACATGTGCCATGATTTATGAATGATGTGTATGTATGCCATGTCTTATGAATGATATGTCATGTTTTATTAATAATATGCATGTATGCCATGTCTTATGAATGATACGTATGTATGCCATGATTTATGAATAAGATGTATGTATGCCATATGAATGAAGTTAAAGTACATGCCTTTAAGGCATAACGATGATGTTAAGTATGATGAATGAATGATGATGAATGACAAGTATGATGAATGAATGATGATGAATGACAAGTATGATGAATGAATGATGATGAATGAGAAAGCATGTAAAAGCATTTTATTTTATTTTATGGGCTTGTACCGGACATAAGTAAGGTCCACGGTTCTGGACTACCGATGAAGCTGTCCACGGTTCGGGACTACCGATGAAGCTGTCCTTACAGTTCGGGACTACCGATGAAGCTGTCCTTACCCTAGTAGGTCGAGATTAGCTACCTCGTATTTACTTAGGGATGCGCGCATATGATGAATGAATGTGGTACAAGCCAGGGCCCAATGAATGTTATGATTATGTTAAAGTATTTAAAAGCATGTTTTTAAAGATTAAGCATCCTTATATATATATGCAATTGTCACATGCATTCATCCATGTTATGCATTATACTTATGATAAGAACATTATGCAAAGTAAGTTTATGCAAGGTATGTTTATGCAAATTATTTTATGTATGTTTATGCTAAGCTAGAATGCCATGATTTTATTTATGTTCATGATAGTTTAGGATGCCATGATTTATTTTTGTTTATGTTAATTAGAATGTCATGATTTTATTTATGTTCATGATAGTTTAGGATTATGTTTATGCTAGGATTGAATGTCATGATTTTAGTTATGTTCATGATAGTTTAGGATGTCATGATTTAATTATGTTTATACTAGGTTAGAATGCTATGATTTTATTTATGCTCATGTTAATTATGATGCCATGATTTAATTATGTTTATGCTAGGATAGAATGCTATGATTATATTTATGTCCATGCTAAGTTATGTTGCCATGATTTAATTGTGTTTATGCTAAGTTCGGATGCCATGATTTCATTTAGGTTCATGTTAGGAATGTTTATGAGGTTATGTTATTATGTTTATGTTTATGCCAAGAATTATGTCATACTATGAATGTTTATGATGTTTATGTCTATGCCAAGTATTATGCCAAGCCATGAATGTTTTATGTTTATGTATATGCTATGCTATGAAAGTGACTAAGTTATGTTCAAGTCATGTCAAAGGTATGCTAAGTGCTCATAAAGACTTATGTGCTGAGTAAAGCACTAAGTATGTTAATGTTTAAGATGCTCATGATTAAGTGATTAATGGTTTTAGTGAGTAGGAAAGAGTCTTACTAAGCCCGTGTGCTTATAGTCTTATTTCCTTATACCGCAGATCACGCAAGGGGACAGTAAGGAAGCAGCAGGAGGGCATCAATGAATGTGTGTGATAGTGACTTGGCCAAGGAGCAATATGGTTGCTCGTCTTATGATAGAACTTTACCTTTACTATTAAGTACTTGAATGTGACTCTATGCTAAAGTATGGCATGACATGATGCTAAGTATGACATGATGCTAAGTATGACATGATATGATGCTAAGTATAAAGTTAATATGCCAAGTTCCCATGTTATGATGCTAGGAATGGTAGTAAGTGCATGTAGGTGTAAGTTTAAAGGTTTCCGCTGCATTAGGATGTCTACATGCCCTAAGTATGTTAACGTAACGCCGCTTTATGAAAAAAAAAAGCGAGCGTTACAGGTTGGTATCAGAGCAGTAACCATCTCACTACACACACATCAAGCCCTCTTCCTGCCGCTTCCAAGTAAGTACCTCTATACATATCTGATAGTATTAAGATGTTTTATGATTTTAAGATATGCAAGTATGAATGGTATTTATGATGAAAAGTACGTTACGATATGTAATGACGAATGATACTTTATCTTAGTTTAGGAAATTAATTATTTAGAATTTAATATGGATAGGAAAGTGGTTACATACCTTAATCACTAGGTTAGACGAAACCGATTGTGTGTGTGTTTTTCTCTGTATATATTTGCGAATTGAAAAAGGAAATGGTTTTGTACTGGCTTGATTGGTTGGGTACTAACTATGTCGTTTTTCCAATTCCAGATGTTGCATGAGAATTACACTGAGAGGTGCCGCGAGCTGATGGCGCGAATAGAGGAAGTTGAGTACAGTCCGACCCTTGGAATTCAAGGCAACATGGGGTTCTTGGATCGGCTATTCTGGAAACTGGAGCAGGAAGGGTTTCCAGTCGTGGATGATCACAGGATCGGAGCTCTACTTCGCTCATTGCCCAATCGGGCGAGAGAGGTTGCCCATCAGATCTGGGGTCAGCACGGATGTCGTCTCTCCTACACGGAATTATGCAAGCAACTTCTTCGCCATGAGTTCCCGGAAGACCTGGGGGACTCGGAGGAGGATCAGGAGATGTTTGAAGAGGACCCAGAGATATACGAAGAGGATTCCGAGCCGTCCGAAGAGGATCCTGAGATATACGAGGAAGATCCCGAGCCATTCGAAGAGGATCCTGAGATGCTCGAGATATTTGAGGAAGACCCGATGAGCGAGGACGATCTCGAGGTGTTTGAAGAAGACCCCGAGATGCTCGAAATGGTTGAGGAGGACCCCGGGATGTTTGGGGGAGACCCTGAAGTGGCTGAGGAGGTTCCCGAGATAGAGGAAGAGGATCCGATGGAGACGATAGAAGATCCTGAGGCAGGTCAAGGAGAGATGAACGAAGGAGTGGCAGTGACTGCTATGATGTTCTTTGTTATGGGTATGATGGCGGGCTATCTAGCTCACTGAGTGAGGATAGTTTGTATATAGACTTATAAGACTTGATAATTAAATTTTAGTGATATAATAAATAAGATCTTATCTACCCTATAGTAATCATACGACAAATATGGGTTATGATCCTGTCAACAAGCGAAGATCGATTCTCTCTCGGATGACTCGGTCTAACCAAGCCGACCCGGTCTGCTGTAGTTTGGGAGGTCGGACCGAAGTTGGGCTCTCAATGTGGTGGAGTGGTTGCAAAATGGCAGCGATCCTTTCTCTGAGGTTCGAATGGGGTTTATATAGTGGGCAGAAGAGAGTCTTCCCATGTGTGAGCTGTCATGTCTCATTAAGAGAAGATCAATCGCCAGATCTCGACAGTGACCGCTATATTAAATGCCATGACACTGCCATAGCCGCCTGACACTCGTAACCGTCTGACACATTGCCTAATATATCTTTTTGTCCCTCTTTAATTGTTGGCGGCTGTGCCAAGCAATGATCATGCTAAGGGGATTATCTTAAGAATATCTGAGAAGGAAGGCTTAGGCGAGCAGATAGGCTTGCAGTTGTTTGGCCGTCTCTGTGTGATCCCAAGTATCGGATCTCGAGCACCAGACCTCAAGGATCCCGACCTCGGATGATCGATCTTGGGGGTCCCGACCTCAGATGGCCGGCCTCAAGGATCCCGACCTCATGTGGCCGGCCTCAAGGATCCCGACCTCGGATCGCCGACCCCAGGGCGATCTTTACCTGGGCCTATTTACTACCGGTTCAGATCGGCAAATGAACTCGACCGAGCCCCCGATCTTTCTAAAAATCATTCGCCCGGATCACAAGCTTCCCTCTCAAGTCTAGTCGAAGGAGGAGCGTGGTCCGACTGACTAGGCTCCTTACTCGGTCGGCTTGCCTCTTTTTTGTCCTCCTGTGCGTCACCTCGTACGGCCGATCCTCTCATTTAATGCCATATCCTCCATTAAATTCTCATTAATTCGAGGGGCACGTGTCGTTTCCCGACTGGACGTCTCGAACAACGGAACGTCATCGGCGTGGTCTGGGAGTCATGTGAGTGATGCTTCGAGGTCTGGGGAATGACAGAGATCGGACGACGAGGAGGCTACCCCGCCAATTCCTTTTTCTGGATCGGACGGCTCTCCTAGTTTTACCCCTAGTATAAATAGGTTTGTCCTTTCATTTCGCCTCTTTCTATCCCGACCTTCGTTTTTCCTCCGCTTCTTGTCCGATCTCCGCCGTCCGACCTCCTCGACCCCGACGAACAGTGTCTTCGGTGAACTTCCTTCTTAGGTACTCTCTCTCTTTGCCAAACTCCTGCCGTGCCTTTTCTGATTTTGTTTTGATGGCCTCCTCTTCCGCACCCCCGTCTGCACCTCCCGAGCCATGGTACTTGAACACCCGCTCTTCCCTTACCCTAGGTCAGATAGAAACTTTACGTATAGATTACTCGATCCCTGAAGACCACTCGATAACTCAGCCCGCCCGTCGAGGTCGAGCACACCATCCCCCCTTAAGTCATTTTACCGTCTTCTCTGATCAGCTGTTAGCCGGTCTGCGCTTTCCTCTACATCCCTTCTTCCGCGAGATCTGCCGTTATTTCCAGGTCTCTTTGTCTCAATTAGCCCCGAACTCGATCCGCATCTTGTGCGGTGCCGTGATCATCTTTACCGCCCACAAAATCCCCTTAGAACCCCGAGTATTTCATTTTTTCTATTATCTTAAGAAACAAGAGCCCGGAAATTTCTACTTCCAAGCTCGTATTAACTCTGCCTTCCTGGAGAAGGTGCCTTCCTCCAACAAAGGTTGGAAATCTCACTTCTTCTACATCCAATCAATCCCCCGACCGAACTGGCCTACCGAGTGGAAAGAAAACCTTCCTGATCACCCACAGCCACCCAAGAACCTTCGTTCAGAACCGGGCTACCGTTCTGCAGTTTCTAAGCTCGGGGGAGCCCGATACCACACGGGCAAGCTACTGATCGAGGGGATGCTGTACCTGTTCCGGCTGAGCCCCGTCCCGGCAGATCTACCCGGCCCCCTTGGTACGTTTCTACCTGGTTAGTGAGCTCGTTAGTGTTAACTAAAACTTTTTCTTTCGTGCAGCCGAAGTTATGTATAGCGCTAGGATCGACGCGGTGCTAGATCGGGAGGATGAAGCTATGAGGGCTCTGGCCGCCCAGCTAACGGCCGCGCGTGCGGCACCTCCCGTTACTGCGGTTGCCTCCGATCCTGAGCCGCCGATAGTCGCCGCTAGCGACCCCGGAGAGGATCTCCCGACTGAGAGGGCTGGGGTCACCACTCAGGCGCCAGGCGAAGAAACCTCCGCCCCATCGGAGGCAGAAGGAGAAGAAACGGACCCGGCCTCTTCCCCTGGCTTGGTCCGAATGGTTCATCGCGTGGATGTGTCCTCGTCTCCTGAATCAACCGAGGAAGGTCAAACTATCCTGCCCTCTGGCCCTGCTCAAGTTGCGGCCAACCCTCAACTCCCGACTCCTAGCTCAGCTCTAGCCGCTGCGATTCCTTCATCTGCTCCTCGGGCTCTGGCCCAGACAGCGCCTCGGCCGACGGCCCGACCTCCTGCTCCTGTGTCAATACCTTCCGGTGCATCGACCTCGAGGTCCGCGCCTCATCCTTCCGTCTCTCGGTCGAGCCCTGCTCTTACCGACGCAGCTGAAGCCCTCTTGTCCATAAACTCTCCGTCGAGATCCGTTGTGGACGTTCAAGTGCCTTCAGCTATTTCTTTAGCTTCGACTGTCCAACCCCAGCCCCTGAACTTGCACGATAATTTGGTCTCGGGCTGGGAGGAGGGATGGACAGCGTCCCTTGCGATGGACTCTGTTACCTTGGCTGACCACTTTTTCGTGGGAATGACTCAGGTATCTTCTTTCCTTCTGCAATTGCTTACGTCCCCACTCCTGACCTCCACCTCACTTCGCAGCAATGGGCGCTGGGCCACTCGGTCAGCCAAGCGTTGGTCGACAATACTCGGGCACGCCGGGAGGCCGAAAGATGGGTGAGGGACCTGGAAGCTCGGGTGGCGCAGAGCACCTTTCCTTCTGGTGACCGGGATCTGGATCAGCTGCGCTCAGAAATAACCGCTCTAAGGTCTCATATATCAGAACTGGAGGCCCGTTCTGAGGAAGAGCAGCGGTTGGCGACTCAGTCAGCGGCGCAAACGGAGCGTCTGACTAACCGGGTGGCTCATCTGGAGGGCGAAAACAAGACCCTCAAGAGCCGGTATAACCGAGCTCATGTCGACCTGGCCAAGATGACAACCGAGGCTAAGGGGCTCCAGCAGAAGTGGAAGGAATCGGATGCAGCCCATCACCAAACCCAGCTCGCCCTGAAAAACAAGGAAACAGAGCTGGCCGCCCAGCTAGAGACAATGCGGGGTTTGGAGATGCAGATAGTGGGCCAAGAGGCGCAACTGGCTGTTCGAGAAACCACCATCTCGGGACAGGAAGGTGCGCTGGCCCGACTCGAGAAGGAACTGGAGGATTATAAGTCAGGCGAGTCGGCTCGGATTGAAGCCGCCCGAGTAGCCTACCTTCAGTCAGACTCCTTCCTGAATTTGATTTCTGAGCGGACTGGCGGCATGATTAAGTACGGAGCCATAGGCGCCATCCAGCAATTAACTGAGGCCGGCCATCTTCCCGAGGACCTTCCGCCAGATGCGGTGACGCTGAGGCGGATTAAGGCCTCAATTCCTGAAGACGCCTTTCCTCCCTTTACCTAGGATCCACTTTCCTAAGCTCACCTAGGTTGGCGGCCCCGACCTCCTTTTGTCCGAGCTAGTGCCCAGCCCGTTTCCTTCTCGTCTTTAATTTCTCAAATTTTTGTAATGATATTCGACCTCCTGACTTGGCCTTCAAGGCCTAATTTTGCAATGGCCTCAAGCCTTAGTTTATTTCGGCAAGCTCTTCTTTTTCTCCGTTTCGTCTAACTGTTTTCGTCATGCAAGATTTTCGCTAAGTGTCGTTTGTTTGATGCACTTTCCCCTTTCGCCGAAGGCGGATACTGCGAATCACACACCCACACTCTACCGAGCATGGGTTGCTCGGGATGCATAAATCATTATCGTAAAATAAACTCCCTCAGGTCGATTCGAAGAATCGGCTAAGTGTTGGAAGCTCGGCTTATCTAAGCCCTTGATCTTTCAGTCAGGTCATTGCCTGGAGCCCAGGCATATCGTTCGGTCGGGTGGGTATCCTGACTTAGCGATTTATCCCGACCTCAACGAATCATCCTGATTGACTAAGCCCGGTTGTCTTGTGTGCGCGGGCTCGACTATTTCAGCTTTATCAAGCTGATCTAACATTGTTTTCGTTTTTCAGCACATGAGGAGCCACGCCCGGGCTGTCTGTCCGAGTCTCCTTAGCTCAATCTTTCAGTTTAACTCGAAAATTTAGCTAAGTGTCAAGCGTTCGGGCGATTCGCGCTGCTATTCTTCCGATCCGGGCCTTTTTCCCTGACTCGGGATCATAGCTTAGTTAGGTCAGTATTTTGACTTAGAGAGGACGCTCGGCCAGGAGCACAACCTGATCCAGTGATCTCGCTTGGTCAAGCCGTAGACCCTGGATCGTCGATATGTATTGCCAAGAGACAATGAGTCATGTTTGTCTTCGAGCAAGAGCCTGGACACCGTCCGGCTTACCCTGACCGAACGTGGATCGCCACGCCCGACCGGGCCCGACCGAACGTGGAACGCCACGCCCGATCGGCGCCGATCCGGTGGGTGCGTGAGAGCAAGCCCACTTATAACTTGCCTTAGCAAGAGTCTGGACACCGTCCGACTTACCCTGACCGAACGTGGATCGCCACGCCCGACCGGGCCCGACCGAACGTGGAACGCCACGCCCGCTCGGCGCCGATCCGGTGGGTGCGTGAGAGCAAACCCACTTATAACTTGCCTTAGCAAGAGTCTGGACACCGTCCAACTTACCCTGACCGAACGTGGATGCCACGCCCGACCGGGCCCGACCGAATGTGGAACGCCACGCCCGCTCGGCGCCGATCCGGTGGGTGCGTGAGAGCAAGCCCACTTATAACTTGCCTTAGCAAGAGTCTGGACACCGTCCGACTTACCCTGACCGCACGTGGATCGCCACGCCCGACCGGGCCCGACCGAACGTGGAACGCCACGCCCGCTCGGCGCCGATCCGGTGGGTGCGTGAGAGCAAACCCACTTATAACTTGCCTTAGCAAGAGTCTGGACACCGTCCGACTTACCCTGACCGCACGTGGATTGCCACGCCCGACCGGGCCCGACCGAACGTGGAACGCCACGCCCAATCGGCGTCGATCCGGTGGGTGCGTGAGAGCTAGCCCACTTATAACTTGCCTTAGCAAGAGTCTGGACACCGTCGACTTACCCTGACCGAACGTGGATCGCCACGCCCGTCCGGGCCCGACCGAACGTGGAACGCCACGCCCGATCGGCGCCGATCCGGTGGGTGCGTGAGCACGAGCTCACTTATAACTTGCTGCGGTTGTTTTCCTCGGAAAGCTGGAGTGGGTCTTTATCATCGCTTTTTCCGATTACAGTTACAAGAGTTATTCCGCTCCGCTCTCCTCACGATACAATTTTAAATGTACTTCACTCCAAGGTCTTCTGAGTCGTTTTCCTTGAGCATCCTGTAGATAGTAGGCTCCCGACCCCAACGCCTCGACCACCAGGAACAGGCCACTCCACGGAGGCTCCAGCTTGCCTACTTCTCCAACTGGCTTGACTCTTTTCCATACCTTGTCCCCCACTTGGAAATGTCGAGGTATGACCTGTTGGTTGTATCTGTTCCGCATCCTTTGCTGGTAGGCGGCCATACGGACTGAAGCCTTAGCGCGGACCTCCTCAATCAGATCTAATTCAGCTCGTCTTTTCTCCGCATTGTCTTCTCCATACAATCGTCTTCTGTCCGACTCACAACCGACCTCCATGGGGACTACTGCTTCACTCCCATAGACTAACTGAAAGGGGGTGCAGCCCGACCCCTCTTTGGGTGTGGTTCGGAGGGCCCATAGGACACCAGGAAGCTCATCCACCCAAGATCCGCCGACCTGGTCTAGCTTGGCCCTGAGCCCTTTCAGGATCTCTCTATTGGCTACCTCGGCCTGGCCATTACTCTGGGGGTATGCCACGGAAGTGAAGGCCTGCTTGATCCCAAATTCTTTGCACCAGTTTCTGATTATCCGACCTTGAAATTTTCGACCATTGTTTGATACTAGCTTGTGAGGTATGCCATACCGACACAAGATATTCTGCCAGAGGAATTTCTTCACCGCCTGCTCAGTGATCCGGGCCAGGGCTTCTGCTTCAACCCACTTGGAGAAGTAATCTACTGCTACCAACAGGAATTTTTTCTGACCCGCTGCCTGGGGAAAGGGTCCCACTATGTCCATGCCCCACTGGTCGAAGGGACAGGACACAGTGGAAGCCCTCAGCATCTCGACAGGTCGGTGCGATAGGTTTTGATACTTCTGGCAAGATAAACAAGAAAGAGCTATCTTCTCTGCATCCTTTTGGAGAGTCGGCCAAAAATAACCGGCTAGTAGAACCTTCCGAGCCATGGACCGGCCTCCTGAATGATTCCCGCAGCACCCCAGATGCACTTCCCTGAGCACATAGTCTGCATCTTCTTTTCCGAGGCATTTGGCTAGAGGTCGGGAAAAAGCCCGCTTGTATAGTGCGTCCCCAATCAGAGTGAATCGGGCTGCTCTGATCTTCAATATCCGAGCTTGCTCGGGGTTATCTGGCAGAGTCCCCTCTTTCAGGTATGCGATGAATGGAGCTCTCTAGTCCTCCTCTATCTCTGCTTCTGCTTCCCTCTCGATTTGAGCCACCAGCATGACCTGGGGCGAAGGTTTGGCGAAAACCCATGGACGGACAGAGCTGGCCAGCCTAGCTAGCTCATCCGCCTTAGCATTGTCCCCTCGAGGGATCTGGGTAAGCTGGACTTCTTGAAATTCTGCTTGTAACTTCTGATATGCTTCTACATAGGCCTGCAGCTTCTCATCATTCACTTCGAACCGTCCGGCAACCTGCTGAGTCACTGACTGAGAATCAGAGTGCAGGCTGACCCGAGTGGCCCCGACCTGTCTGGCCGCCTGGAGGCCGGCCAAGAGGGCCTCATACTCCGCCTGATTATTAGTAGCTTGGTATTCTAGTCGCACCGCGAGATGAATGGGGTCTCCCTTAGGAGACATCAACAGAATGCCTAAGCCACTCCCTACCTGGGTGGCCGACCCATCCACGTATATTTTCCAGACCCCTTCTTCTTCCTCTGTATGAAGCTCACTCAAGAAATCTGCCAGGGCCTGAGCTTTGATCGCCGTTCTGGGCTGATACTGAATGTCATACTCGCTTAGTTCAGTTGTCCATTTGACCAACCGACCCGAGACTTCCGGATTGATCAAGACCTTCCCAAGTGTGCTATTGGTCAGCACTTGAATAGGATGGGCCAGAAAGTAGGGTCGCAGTCGCCGAGCCATCAACACCAGGACATAAGCTAACTTCTCGAGTGTAGTGTATCTACACTTGGCTTCTTTAAGTAGATGCCCAAAGAAATAGACCGGTCGCTGTTCGGTCTCTTTCTGGGTTACAAGCACAACACTAACAGCTTCTTCAGTAGTGGATAAATAAACATACAAGGGTTCTCCCTCTTCCGGTTTGGCTAGCACCGGCAGCCCGGCTAAGTAGGTCTTCAACTCTTCAAAAGCCCGGTCGCACTCGGCATCCCACTGAAACTTGGAAGCTTTGCGCAAGATCTTGAAGAACGGCAGACTCCTGGTGGCCGACCGAGAGATGAATCGGGACAGGGCTGTAATCCTCCCGGTCAAGCGCTGAACTTCTCTTAGGTTCTTGGGCGGCGGCATGTCGAGCAGAGCTCTCACCTTGCCTGGGTTGGCTTCTATCCCCCGCTCAGTCAGGATGTAGCCTAGGAACTTCCCGCTTTTGGCTCCGAACAAACATTTTGCAGGGTTGAGTTTGAGGCCATACCTTCGAAGGGTGCAGCAGGTTTCCTGGACATCAGCTATCAAGTCAGCAGCTCGGATGGACTTGATGAGGATATCATCCACATATACTTCTACATTTCTCCCGAGCTGATCCTTAAAGACCTTGTTCATCAATCTCTAGTATGTAGCTCCGGCATTCTTGAGGCCGAAGGGCATAACAGTGTAGCAATAGGTGCCTCCGCCGTGACAAAACTAACCTTTTCTTGGTCTTCTGGGAACAATGGGACTTGATGGTATCCCTGATAAGCGTCCAGCATGCAAATAAGTTCACTTCCCGCAGTAGAATCCACCATCTGATCTATTCTGGGGAGCGGGTAGTGATCCTTGGGACAGGCTTTGTTAAGGTCCCGAAAGTCTATACATACTCTCCATTTATTGCCTGGCTTGGAGACCAACACCACGTTAGACAGCCAGGCCGGGAACTGGACCTCGCGGATGTGTCCAGCCTCCAGCAATCTTTCCACCTCTGCCCTAATGACCTTGTTCTGCTCTGGACTGAAATCTCTTTTCTTCTGCTTTACGGGTCGGGCGTCAGGGTAAACATGCAGCTGGTGCTCCATAATCTCGGGCCTGACCCCTTTCAGATCTTTCTGAGACCAGGCAAATACATCTTGATTCTGAGTCAGGCACTCTATCAGCTGTTGCCGGAGGTCGGTCGGCAGCTCCGGAGCTATTCTCACCTTGGTCTCTTCTCGGTCGGGCAATAATTGGACCTCTTCTTTTTCTTCTTTCATTTCATCCCAAGGGGAGGGCTGAGAGGATTGCACCATGTTACAACTGGCTGGGGCAGTTCGGCAAGCCTTGCTGACTTCTACTCAGACATCATCAACATAACATCGGCGGGCGATCTTCTGATCTCCTTTGGCTTCCCCCACTTGGTCACCCACTGGGAATTTGACCTTTAAGTAAAAGGTGGACGCCACGGCCCGGAACTCGTTCAACACTGGCCTACCCAATATGGCATTGTAGGCTGAGGGGGCATCCACTACCAGGAATGTGGCCCACCTGGTTCTCCTCAAGGGTTCCTCGCCGAGTGATATGGCCAGCTTGATCTGACCCAAAGGCTGTACTTCATTTCCAGTGAACCCGAACAGAGGTGTGGCCACGGGTCGGAGCTCGGTCCCTTCAATCTGCAATTGCTCGAAAGCTTTTAAGTACAGGATATTCACCGAACTTCCCGTATCCACGATAGTTCTGTGGATCTGGTAGTTGTCTATGATCGCGGTGATGACCAGGGCGTCCTCATGAGGGACTTCTACTCCTTGCAGATCTGATGGGCCGAAGCTGATCTGCGGGCCTTGAGCCTGGGCGGAACTGCAACCCACTTGGTAGATGTCAAGTCGCCTAGCCTGCGACTTCCGAGCTCTATTGGAATCTCTATAGGTGGGGCCTCCAGAAATCACGTGAATGGCCCCGTGCACTGCATTCCGTTGGTTGGCCTGTTCCTCATTAACATTTCCGCGCTCGGGAGAGGCGGGGATCGGGAACAGTTGTCTGGCTGAGGAAGCGGTTGGCCGAGCTGGGGACTCGGGTTGGCGTGGTGACGTCCTTCCCCGACCTCGACCGCCTCCTTGGTGAGCTCCTCTCGGGCTTCCTCGACCAGCACGACCCCGACCTCTGCCGGCTTGCCAACAATCTTGCAAGTCGTGTGTATGACTGTTATGAAAAGAGCAGTACGGTTGCCACCTGGAAGGGATACACCCTTGGGCCACTTGTTGAACTATTCCCCTCTCGGCTATCGGCCGGTGTCCCATCGCTCTAGGGCTTCTAAGAGGCCCTCCAGGAGGTGCATTTCTTTGATGTTGCTGAGGATTTTCGGGCGTAGGCCTGACCTCCGGCCGTCTGGCAGCCTGTGCTTCTTCCACGTCCACGTATTTGCTGGCTTTCCCCAAAAGGCTTTCGAAATCCTTCGGAGGCTTTCGGATCAGAGATCTGAAGAACTCGCCCTCTTGTAAGCCCTGCGCGAAGGCACTGACCAACACCTCGGACGTAGCAGTGGGAACGTCCAGCGCCACTTTATTAAATCTATTGATATAGGCCTTCAAGGGCTCCTTAGAGCCCTGCTTCATGGTAAATAAGTTCAAGCTGGTCTTGTGATGTCTCTTACTACTGGCAAAATGTTGCAGAAATAATCTTTTGAAATCAGAGAAGTCCTTGATTGATCCCTCTGGAAGTCTGTCAAACCACCGTTGGGCTGGTCCGGCCAGGGTGGTCAGGAAGGCCCTGCACTTAACACCATCCGGGTACTGGTGCAGCATCGAGGCGTTTTCAAATTTCTTTAAGTGCTCCTCCGGGTCCGTAGCCCCTCCATACTCGGGAATAGATAGGAGTCAGAAGTGTTTCGGGAGCGGCTCCTATAAAATCCTGTTAGAAAAGGGGAAACCAGTATGCTCTTCCGGGGTCGGCACAAGGGGGGCCTTCCCTTTATCAGCTTTGGCATGACTGGAAGTGGCTTCATGGGGATCAGATTGCCCCGCTCCCTCCGCCGGCCCAAACAGTGCCGGGTGAAAATGGGGGCTCTCCCCCTGCCTTGCTCCTCCTTCGGTACCCATGCGGGCGGTCTGCTCAGCCTGGCCCGGCTGAACGAGTCGGGCCGCTGCTTGTTGCGCCTCCGCCAACTTCCTAGCTTTAGCTTCTACTAGCAGGTCGAGGTCTTCTTGCGACAGCATCACGGCCATCCGATTGGAGTCGCTCATCTTCAGCTTTCGATCAGGCGAGATTCCCACAGACGGCGCCAAATTTGATCCTGTCGACAAGCGAAGATCGATTCTCTCTCGGATGACTCGGTCTAACCAAGCCGACCCGGTCTGCTGTAGTTTGGGAGGTCGGACCGAAGTTGGGCTCTCAATGTGGTGGAGTGGTTGCAAAATGGCAGCGATCCTTTCTCTGAGGTTCGAATGGGGTTTATATAGGGGGCAGAAGAGAGTCTTCCCATGTGTGAGCTGTCATGTCTCATTAAGAGAAGATCAATCGCCAGATCTCGACAGTGACCGCTATATTAAATGCCATGACACTGCCATAGCCGCCTGACACTCGTAACCGTCTGACACATTGCCTAATATATCTTTTCTGTCCCTCTTTAATTGTTGGCGGCTGTGCCAAGCAATGATCATGCTAAGGGGATTATCTTAAGAATATCTGAGAAGGAAGGCTTAGGCGAGCAGATAGGCTTGCAGTTGTTTGGCCGTCTCTGTGTGATCCCAAGTATCGGATCTCGAGCACCAGACCTCAAGGATCCCGACCTCGGATGATCGATCTTGGGGGTCCCGACCTCAGATGGCCGGCCTCAAGGATCCCGACCTCATGTGGCCGGCCTCAAGGATCCCGACCTCGGAGGGCCGTCCCCAGGGTTCCCGACCTCAGATCGCCGACCCCAGGGCGATCTTTACCCGGGCCTATTTACTACCGGTTCAGATCGGCAAATGAACCCGACCGAGCCCCCGATCTTTCTAAAAATCATACGCCCAGATCAGGTTAATACAATTCATAAACCCGGGTTGAGGACTGATGTTTTGAAAGCATAAGGAGAGATGGTTTACCCCGAATCCCAATAAGTATATGAGTATGATTATGATATACGCGTGCAAGTATATCATGGAGTTAACCATGACAATATCACCCATGCTGTTTGAGGACATAGTGGAAAAAACAAGATAGTGATCTGAGCCTTCAAGAAAATAAAACAGGAAATCCTAGAAGGAAAGGGCGATGGTTTTCATATCGCCGAAGGGGGAGTACTTTACCTTAGGGATCGTCTATGTATCCCTAATGATCCGGAGCTTCGAAAGGAGATACTGGCAGAAGCTCACAGAACCCCTTACTCGATGCATCCAGGATCCACCAAGATGTATCAGGATCTGAAGGAGAAGTTTTGGTGGTCCGGTATGAAGAGGGATGTGGCCCAGCATGTCAGTACCTGCATGACTTGCCAGCAAGTGAAAGCAGAACACCAGCGGCCCGGAGGAGTTTTGTAGCCACTTCCAATTCCGGAATGGAAATGGGAAGATATCTCAATGGATTTCATTTCAGGACTTCCCCGGACTACAAATGGATATGATGCGATATGGGACATTGTGGACAGATTGACTAAGTCTGCCCACTTCTTAGCAATCAAGATGACTTATTCAATTGAGCAACTGGCTCAATTATATGTTAAAGAAGTAATTAGGCTTCATGGAGTTCCCAAGACCATCATCTCAGATAGGGATGGTCGCTTTACTTCGCATTTTTGGGAATGCGTCCAGAAGTCTCTCGGCACTAAATTGTGATTTAGCACCGCCTTTCACCCTCAGACTGACGGACAAACTGAACGGGTGAATCAAATACTAGAAGATATGTTGAGAGCTTGTGCCCTGGATTTCAAGGGAAGTTGGTGTCGATATCTATGCTTGGCGGAATTTGCTTACAACAATAGCTACCAAGCTACTATTGGAATGGCACCTTATGAAGCCTTGTATGGGAGGAGATGTAGGTCTCCGATCTGTTGGTACGAGGGTGGTGAAAAGAAGGAAATGGGGCTCACGACGGATGTCATTGACAGCACCACCCGAGCTATACAGAATATTCGACAACGGATAGAAACTGCTCAGAGCCGGCAGAAGAGTTATGCCGATGTCCGACGTAGACCACTGGAATTTAATGTTGGAGATTTGGTGTTTCTCAAAGTGGCCCCTATGAAGGGGGTGACAAGATTTGGGAAGAAGGGAAAATTAAGTCCGCGCTATGTGGGGTCGTACCTGATTCTGAAAAGAGTTGGTAAGGTGGCATACGAGCTGAAGCTGCCTCCAGAGATGTCAGCTATCCATAACGTATTCCATGTGTCCCTGCTTAAAAAGTGTATCCCAAATATGGACCAAGTGATCGAGCCGCAAACCGTGCAAGTACAAGAGGACCTGAGTTATGAGAGCAGACCCATTCAGATTTTGGATAGGGAGGTCAAGAAGCTGAGGAGTAAGGAGGTACCTTTAGTCAAGGTCTTATGGCAAAGCCAGCGGTTCGAGGAAGCGACCTGGGAACGCGAGGACGAGATGAGGCGCAAGTACCCAGAGTTGTTCTAAGTTCGAGGACGAACTTTTACGAGGTATGGGGGATTGTAACGACCCAAAAAATTCTCTTAATATTTTCTTAAAATATTAAGCATGTCTAGACAATTTTCTGAGGAACCTAGAAATATTAATGTGGACTTTGGCCTAGAAAATACATGTTTTCTCATTTAAATTGGGAAAAAGGGCACTAATGGGCCTTATATGGGCTTTTTAGTACCAAAATTATTGGTAGATTTTAGGTGAAAATTAATATAAATATAAAGGATTTTAATAGGAAATATTAAAATAATTATGGGGGAATTTTTAGAGGATTTTCGGAATTTTGGGGAAATAAAAAGAAAAATAAAATAGAATAAGTGGGAAAAAATTGTGCATCTACCAAGGATTGAACCTTGGACCTCTTGTACAACCATGTATGCTTTAACCAACTCACCTAGCAAGTGAATGTTATGAGGGAATAAAGTGGATATTGGTTAAGGCTTAGAAGAAGATGAAGGGTCATGGAGAAACTCTTCATTTACCTCCTTGATGAGCTATAAAGAGGGGGGTTTGGGAGTTACCTTTTCTTTCCATTACTTTGCATTCTCTTCCTCCTCCTTCCCTCATCCTAGCCGAACACCAAAGGAGGAGTCTCCCTTGGATAAACTCCACAAGAGGGTCTCATCTCCAAGATCTAAGGGGTCTTCCAAGGATACAAGGACAAGGGGGTTCAAGGGTCCAAAGATCTTACCATTTCCTTCCCTTTCAAGGTTCGAAAAATCAAGAAACCCAAGGTAAACTCCCTCACCTGTGGTATAATAGTTCCTTATGATTTCCATGATTTTTAGCATGATATATTGGTTAGTTTTTGGATTTGATGTTGAAAGAAAAGAAAACCAAGAACCTTAGGCTTGTGGGTTTCGGCCACCATGATTTAAAGGTCTATAATTATGCCAAAAATCTTGATAATGTTATTTAATGTTCCCTTATGATGTGTAGAGGTTAAGTATAATTTTTGGGAATTTTTGGAGTACCCTAGGACACCCTAGGGTTTCGGCCAACATGAAAGGAACAAAATCAACACCTAGGGACCCTATGGGTTTCGGCCACAATGTTTTAGGGTGCATAATGATTGTAAAAATCTTTATAATGTTATTTAATGTTCCCTGATGATGTTTAGAGATTAAGAATAATTTTTGGGAATTTTTGGAGTACCCTAGGATACCCTAGGGTTTCGGCCAACAACAAGAACCCTTGTGTAGGGTTGGGTTTAAAACCTCAAGTGTTTGTTCATGTATTGTCATGATATAAGGGAGATGGAGGGTGTTTATGTGAATGTTTCACATGGCCTAGAGACCCTATAGGTTTCGGCCAAGTACCCTAAGGGGGTGGAAAGTTAGGACTTATTTCAAGTAAGGGTCCCAATGGCCCTATGGTAAGGTATGAGTGGTGTTTAAGTAATTGATTTGGGGTTTTAATGGAATTTTTCCATACCCCCATGACCTTGAAGTTTCGGCCAAGAGTAAGATTAGGGCTGAAGGATTAGGGTTGGCCTTAAGTATGGGATCAAAGGGTTCCTATGGCCTAGTATATGTGTATGAGATGTTGTTTGGGAAGTTATGTGAAGGTTCATGGACCTAGGGTTCCTTGGGGATTTTCGGCCAAGGGCATAACCTAGGGCTAGGGTTGGGTTAAACCTACCAAGATGCTTGAGTATGAGTTACCAAGATATATATTTAAGTAAGATGGAAGAAGTTCTATGTTAACCAAACCCTTAGTTTGTATGTCATGAATTATATGTTAAGTCATAGATGTTTAGACATGTGCCATGATTTATGAATGATGTGTATGTATGCCATGTCTTATGAATGATATGTCATGTTTTATGAATAATATGCATGTATGCCATGTCTTATGAATGATACGTATGTATGCCATGATTTATGAATAAGATGTATGTATGCCATATGAATGAAGTTAAAGTACATGCCTTTAAGGCATAACGATGATGTTAAGTATGATGAATGAATGATGATGAATGACAAGTATGATGAATGAATGATGATGAATGAGAAAGCATGTAAAAGCATTTTATTTTATTTTATGGGTTTGTACCGGACCTAAGTAAGGTCCACGGTTCTGGACTACCGATGAAGCTGTCCACGGTTCGGGACTACCGATGAAGCTGTCCTTACGGCTCGGGACTACCGATGAAGCTGTCCTTACCCTAGTAGGTCGAGATTAGCTACCTCGTATTTACTTAGGGATGCGCGCATATGATGAATGAATGTGGTACAAGCCAGGGCCCAATGAATGTTATGATTATGTTAAAGTATTTAAAAGCATGTTTTTAAAGATTAAGCATCCTTATATATATATGCAATTGCCACATGCATTCATCCATGTTATGCATTATACTTATGATAAGAACATTATGCAAAGTAAGTTTATGCAAGGTATGTTTATGCAAATGATTTTATGTATGTTTATGCTAAGCTAGAATGACATGATTTTATTTATGTTCATGATAGTTTAGGATGTCATGATTTATTTATGTTTATGTTAATTAGAATGCCATGATTTTATTTATGTTCATGATAGTTTAGGATTATGTTTATGCTAGGATTGAATGCCATGATTTTAGTTATGTTCATGATAGTTTAGGATGTCATGATTTAATTATGTTTATACTAGGTTAAAATGTCATGATTTTATTTATGCTCATGTTAATTATGTTGCTATGATTTAATTATGTTTATGCTAGGATAGAATGTCATGATTATATTTATGTCCATGCTAAGTTATGTTGCCATGATTTAATTGTGTTTATGCTAAGTTCGGATGCCATGATTTCATTTAGGTTCATGTTAGGAATGTTTATGAGGTTATGTTATTATGTTTATGTTTATGCCAAGAATTATGCCATACTATGAATGTTTATGATGTTTATGTCTATGCCAAGTATTATGCCAAGCCATGAATATTTTATGTTTATGTATATGCTATGCTATGAAAGTGACTAAGTTATGTTCAAGTCATGTCAAAGGTATGCTAAGTGCTCATAAAGACTTATGTGCTGAGTAAAGCACTAAGTATGTTAATGTTTAAGATGCTCATGATTAAGTGATGAATGGTTTTAGTGAGTAGGAAAGAGTCTTACTAAGCCCGTGTGCTTATAGTCTTATTTCCTTATACCGCAGATCACGCAAGGGGACAGTAAGGAAGCAGCAGGAGGGCATCAAAGAATGTGTGTGATAGTGACTTGTACAAGGAGCAATATGGTTGCTCGTCTTATGATAGAACTTTACCTTTACTATTAAGTACTTGAATGTGACTCTATGCTAAAGTATGACATGATATGATGCTAAGTTTGACATGATGCTAAGTATGACATGATATGATGCTAAGTATAAAGTTAATATGCCAAGTTCCCATATTATGATGCTAGGAATGGTAGTAAGTGCATGTAGGTGTAAGTTTAAAGGTTTCCGCTGCATTAGGATGTCTACATGCCCTAAGTATGTTAACGTAACGCCGCTTTATGAAAAGAAAAAAAAAAGCGGGCGTTACAAGTATCACTATATACATGTAAGTTGTTAGATCTCTAGCATGAAATACAAAAAAAACAATAAACACTTACAGTGATCGGCGAGGAAGAAAAGTGGAGAAGTTATCGTCGGCAAGAAGGTTACGGCACGAACACTTCTCGACGATTCCACGAACCAAATTCCTCTGTTCTCTTCTCGCGATGAATCCTTCCCTCGTTGCTTGTGATGAACTTTTCATCTTGCATTGGACGCTATTTACAAGAGGAGGGAGTCTTTTCCTCTACCTCCATCAATGAAGGAATGTGAATGGGTATCTCTTCCCATTCCACCATTAATTGAGGAAGATGTAGATGAAGGGATGCCCTTTCACCTACCCAATTCCAACATCTCCCACTCGTCCAAGTCAATCCATAAAGGTCATCTAGTCACAAAGACCATGTAAGAACATTCAACTCGCACTTCAGGAAAAATGGTTCGTGCGACAACAAGCACACTGAGCAATTACTGTTAAGAAAGTTGTTACACTTAACTTAGTTACTCTATAGAACGAATCTGAGACATTAATAACTTACATTTACCCCAGATTAAATACTTTACATCAATATGAACATCTCTAATCCCTCATTTGACTACTATGTCAAGTGCATGTTCAACATATCTATTCAATATATTTATTCACAATCACATTTTAAGTACTTAACAAAAAATATAACTGGTCGACCAGTGAAAAAATATCATAGATGTAAATCAATTTTAATCTTCCTTTTTAGTTAGAATCTATTCATTTTAATCAATTGCTTTCCTAGTTATGCTTCGTAGACCGAATCATCCATAGTCAATAAGATACACACTAAAGTAGCAAACACTGATTAGAATTTCAAGTAGACAACTAAATAGTCGCTTAGGGTAAGATTGAGATTAACTTATAATCTCAAGAGTCTCACATAGTAGAGAAGCAGGGATCCATTCTCTTACTACTCTTATTGTCGCTATAGCACATGTGGTATGAATCACATGCTATGATATTATTTTCTTTACCTAAAAGAGTGTATGTTTTTCTCAAATATTTAACATCGTACAGATTTCAATCTAGACATACCTAATGTCTAATCTGAATTCTACTTATGAATTCCAACGGCCTGGCTTCCTCCTTTCGAGCGGCCTGGCTTCCTCCACATTGATATATTTGATAGTCTATCCCAGTAGGCTGTCAAAGTTTTTTCGCGGTTTCCTGATAAGCGAGCGGAAGAAATCTCCTTCCTGCAGTCCCTGGGAGAAGGCGCTGATCAGCACCTCAAGTGTGGCAGTCGACATGTCCAGCGTCACTCCATTAAATCTCTTGATGTAGGTCCGAAGCAATTTCTTCGGGCCCTGCTTTAGGGTGAACAAGTTGATACTTGTTTTGTGGTGCCTCTGGCTGCTGTCGAAGTGCTGGAGGAATGTCCTCCTAAGCTCCCCGAAGCATGCGATCAACCCGTTGGGGAGTTGGCCGAACCATCGTTGGGCGAGTCCCGAGAGCGTTGTCAAGAATGCTCTGCATTACACGCCTTCCGAGTACTGGTGCAGCAGGGCCGCACTTTCGAATTTCATCAGGTGCTCCTCGGGGTCGATGGCTCCAGCATACTCGGGTATGGTGAAGAACCGGAGATTCTTAGGCACTGGATCTTCCAGGATCCGGGAGGAGAAGGGGCTACGCGTACCAGCGTAGACAGAGACGAGTCGGCGGGAGCTTTCCCCTTGTCGAGACGCGGCCTATGCGCCTGGCTAGACGCAGACGCCTCGGCCGGCACGAAATCAGCCCCGTCGTCGCGACCTTGGTAGCAGGCGGCGGGGCCCTTCGGGTCGGGCAACCTTCCCCCGACTTCCCGAGTGGGCCTGTGTCGATGGCTCGGGGAATCAGATAGTCGGGCTGCCAGGCTGTGAAGGCCTTTGAGCGGTTCTTTGAGCCCTAGCGGCCATCAAAAGCCCGTACTCCTCGGGTGTGATGATCACCATTACTCGATTGGGATTTTCTATCATGCACTTCCGATCAGGCCAAAAGTCCCTCCTTCTAACGCCAAATTTGATCCTGTCGCGAAGTGAGGTGGACTCCCAAGAGCCACGTGGTCTCCCGAAGGTCACGAGCTGTTGATGCTGGCTCCGATCTGCAAGAAAATGACCGTTATCAACCCGTCGGGAAAAGTCCCCGACAAGACTCTCTGACGGTCAAGTCAGTCTCCACGAGAGTAAAAATGGAAAGTAGTAGAGCAGCAGAATAGTAGAAAATACTTGCGCGCGCGTACTTACGGAACGGAGAGCGGAGGGGCTTATATAGCCGAAGGAGCTGACAACACTTTGCCTATGCCACCCGTCTTCTCGTACTCAAATGCGGCAAGGGCATGGGCGCTGTCAGCTCACTGTATGGCGTCGAATGGCGCTGCTCAACCTGACGCAGAAAAGGGGGCGTGGTGCGGGGTGTCTAAGTGCGTCAGGTGAGTACGGAGACGATGGGATAGCCACAATGTGTGTTATAACTAGGTAAGGTCTACGTCAGCCACCGTACCACGGCTGTTAGTACAACGTCAAGGAGCAAGTGTCGAAAAAAGGAGGGCAGACCCTGAGGCAGGTTGCCGACCGGATGATCCGAGTGAAACTGGGTCGGGGGCAGGGTGGTTGAAGGCTCGGAGTTCTCTAGTTTGGGAGTTCCCGGACTCAGGGCTTTTGCCGTCTTGGCGGTCGGCCTCTTACCGTTCCTCCATAAAATGAGTCGGGCCACCCCGCTATTGACTCGGGTGACTCCGCTTGCTAGGCCCGTGGGACCCTCTGATGGGGTGTCAGGCTAGCCGGCCGAGCTACACGCAAGATAGGCCGAGATCAGATAATAGCAGCGGCAGCTCACGTTCGTGTGAAGCACGACTGCAACAATAAAGATTGATTGGGTTGATCCGTAATGAAAAGATAGAAGAGGTTCTAGAGTTTGCACCTGAGAAGTCGCGCCAAGAGGAGAAGAAAATCAAAATTTTCTTAAGAATCTGCAGCGGGCGTCGATGGCGAAGAAGATTAATCTTTTTCATATTGATGTCTTCATAAATAATATAATTTATAAATGTTTACAAATATTGGAGAATGATTTTTTTTAATAATTATTATGTCTTAATGCTAATTTGATTTCATTCTATCTCATTGAATGATTCTCTGTTAGGTCGACCATGCTCGATAATTGCAGAACAATAATTGCTGTTGATATTCTTTAGATTTTGCAGGTATAGAATCATTCTTTCCAATTTTTTATTTTAAAATAATTTGTAATTAATTAGTTTGATTGGATTAATCTCGTCGAGAAATGGTCAAGAGGTGAATTTCGGCCGTTCCACGAGCTCCCTAAACAAGGAAACGAAAAACCGCTGACCGTTCGTCTTCCATAATCCTCCCTTTTAAATATCCTCCACCCTTTCCCTTCGCTCCTCGTCCCTTCGCTCCTAATTAAGAATTCCGGTGAGCGAAGTCGACGTACGTCGGCAATGGCCGCCTCCCTCAGAGTGGTGGTTGTCCTCGCTCTGATCATCTGCTTGGCCTTCACGGAATCGAGCATCTTGCTTGCGGATGCCCGCCCATTGCCGGCGAGGACGACCCTCGAGGCCGCCGCACAGGAGAGCCAAGGGGTGGCGCCGTCGGCCGTCGTCGTGACGGAGACTGCCACTGATGAAGACACGGAGGAGAACTTCGAGTTCGACCAGGAACTACTCGTGTTGGGCCATTGATTAAGCAAACAATTGTACTATTCGATATCAATTGTACAATTCTTGGTCGTGTCTTCAATTCGGTGAAATTGTGAGAATCGCGCGAAACAAGATCGAGCAAACCGCTTGCGAATTGTAAAAAACGAAAGACTAATGAATCGAAAGTCGAAGGCATTTCACGGATTCCGTTTGCTATCAATTCGACAGAAAACAACAGAGATCGAAGAAGTCAAGTGGTAGTAGACGAAGAAGAAGAATAAGAACAAGAGCTGGAGCTCAAATTTTCCAACGCCTGCACTACGTCCTTCATCGAAGGTCTCCTCTGCGGCGCCATCGCGCAGCACGCGAATCCTAGCTTGAAGCAGCCTAACAATGCGTCCTCCTTGCCCTCTACCTCGCCTCGTATGGCGACATCCGCCATCCTCACCACCCGGTTCCGTTCCTCCACCACGAAGCCTGCGTTCCAGCGGCACAGCTCCAGGTCCGAGAACACCCGCCCGGCGATCAGCTCCAGCAACACCCTCCCGAACGCGTACACGTCCCACTTCGCGTTGGGTTTCAGGTTCTTTAGCGACTCCGGCGCCTGGTATGGCGGCGGGGCGAACCCGCCGGTGCCGGATGGGCTGGCTCCGGTAGCCGCCGACAGATCCGGCAAGCTGATAGAGGAGTGCATGGAGCGTTTGCTCCCGAACTGCCGTGCTGATGGGCCGGCGCTGGCCATCACTCGGTCGAGGCCGAAATCTCCGATCTTGGCCTCCATGTCGGAATCCAGTAGAATGTTGCTTGGTTTGACATTGCCGTGCAAGGTCTTCTTTTCGTGGAGATACGCGAGGCCCCTCGCCACGCCTCTAGCGATCCGGAGGCGCGTTTCCCAGCTCAGATGTAAAGGCGACGATCCGAGCTTTTCTGCAAAAAAAAAAGTTCGAGGCCTTGATTTCGGATCTACAAATTCATGGAGAGGAAAACAGAGAAAGGCGCGCACTGCTAAATGAGATATTGGCGAGGCTGCCATTTGTTGCGTAGTCGTGGATGAGAAGCTTCTCGTCGGAGCCCCAGTAGAATCCCCGGAGGCGGAGGAGATTTGGATGCCGAATTTTGGCGATCCCGCGGACCTGGGTATCGAATTCCTTGAACTTGTTGATGACGTTGCTCTCCCCGATCCGGCGCACCGCCAAGGCGGTGCCGTTGGCGAGTACCGCCTTGTAGACGATGCTCGACGTGCTTGCGCCGAGGATGTAAGCCGAGGCCTTGAGTAGAGTTTCTATTTCGAGGTTCGTCTCGCCGTCGACGATGACGAGAGTAGCCTCTGCATGTTGTTGCTTTTGCTGCGGAGGGTTGGATTTGCCGTCTTCCCCCTCCTTCGCACCCTTGGACGATTCTTCTTCCTCTTCCGCATCCGTTTCGGATGACTCCGACGACTCTGACGTCTCCTCGGTGTCGTCTCCGTTGTCACCTTTCTTCCTCAAACAACAAGATAGTGATCTGATCATTCTGGTCTCGCTAGTGACGGCCGCTGGAGGCGGAGGGGGGCGTTCTTTCTTTAACCCGTTCCTTCCAATTTCTTTCTGCTGTTGCCCTTCTTCTTCTTCTTGCTGATTTTGCCTCTTCCTCCTCTTCACATGGCAAACGTACAAGAACACTGCGAAAAGGATCGCAATGCCGGCCAAGTCACCCACCGTGATCAGGATAACTGCCACCGGTCGAAGCGATCCTCGGCCGGCGGTGTTCTGCTTGGCCGCATCTGGAATGCTTCCATCCGGATTCTGGGGGATTGCGGCAAATGCCGGCGGAGACTTGGGCGGCTGCAGGACCGCGTTGGAGGAATTGGGAGGATCGGTGGAGAGAGACGAAGGGATGGTGCAAGGGTTCCTGAGCGGTCTCCCACAGAGGTTCGGGTTTCCAGCAAAAGCCATCGGCTTCTCGGCGCCGAAAGCACCGACCTGTGGTATCGCTCCGGTGAGATTGTTGAACGAGAGATCCACCGTAGCATCCGCCGGAATTCTTGCCCCTAGCTCCGGCGGGATGGCGCCAGTAAGTCGGTTGTAAGACAGGTTCAAGTAACGGAGCCTTCCCCCGCCGAGCTCCGTCGGCAGGGAGCCGTAGATGAGGTTTGAGCTGAGATCCAAGTACTGCAACCGCTTGAACCCGCCGACCGGGAGCTCTCCGCAGAGGTAGTTGTTGGAGAGGGAGGCGACGGCGAGGTTCGGAAGCCGCGAGAGGTTCGACGGCAACCTTCCTGTCAGCGCGTTGCCGGAGAGGTTGAGCACCTGGAGGCTGCTGTTGGCGGTGCGCTCGTCGAAGTCCGGGAGCTCGCCGGAGATGACATTGTTGGCCAGCGAAAGCACGCGGAGCTCGGACGCGTTAAACAGGGTGGACGGGAGGGTACCGTTGAGCATGTTGCCGGAGAGGTCGAGATGGCGGAGGTGCTCGACAAGGCCGAGCTCGGTCGGGACGGGGCCCAAGATCTGGGAGTTGGGCAGGACCAAAGCGATGACTCTAGAAGCCATGGAAACCTCCACATTCGCAGGAGGACTCCAATTGAAAGCAGCTGCCTCCATGAATCCCATGCACACGACTCCATTCCAGGAGCAAGGCGTGGGGTCGTAGAAGTTCCAGTCGTCGAGCACGGCCATAGGGTCGCTGAGAACGGAGTACTTGAACTTGAGCAACAGCTCGCCATCTCCGTTGAGGCCCAGCGTGGAGCCGATCTGGAGAAGAAAAGTTAGCAGCAGCAAAGTAACAGATCTACCTCCGGAAGCCTCCCAACTTTTTGAGCTCATGTCGGTGCTTCTCTGGAGCTAGCTAGCAAATCATGTCTCGCTGACGGAGCGATCAAGAGGCCAAGCCGCCGACATTTGTGTGCAATTTGTGACCCCCTTACGAGCTTGAGCTAGAAGCCAAGAAGAGACGAAGAGGCAAAATGGAAAGGAAACGAGAAGAAAAAATTGCTACTGCCTGTGGGAGCAGGCGGGGAAGATCTGTTACTCTGCAATTTGAAGCTTCTTGGAGAGCTCGAGGTAGAAGATAGAGAAGTTAAGAAGAAAGCAGGAAGGGAATTGAAGGGGAAACCTGTGCTGCCATGCCACTGGTAGCAGTGCATGTGAAGGAAAGCGAGATTGATCCTGGGGAAGAGAGCAAAGCAACTGAAGCTAAAAATATAACATCACAGCTCATCGAGAGGACCTCCACTGGATGTTTAACCTGGAACAACGTAAACAGACAAACAAGGAATCAAGGATGGTTTAATTACTCCCCAGAGAGAACAAAGATGCTGGAAAGGCACGAGGGAAAGAACCGGAGCTAACTTTGCTCTGTTCTTCCTATTCGTTGATCAAACAGTTTAAGGCTTAAAATGCATGATAAAGGGACACGAGGAGAATCTTAGCAGCCGAAAGAGAACACGGAGGAAAGGCTTCACCTATGAACCAATGAAGATGGAGACAAGAACAAAGAAAAGAAAGAGAGTTAAAGAAATTTTTGTTAGTTTCTTCTTCCTCTCCTCATCACATGGTGTACTATGGTGATGTCAATCTTATGGGAGCCTCCTTATTTCCCGTGGTTATTTTGTGCGCCAGAGTGGGGATTGAGCTTCCAGGTGTGCCCACATGGGCGATCGATCTTATTTTCTAAAAATTTTTTGAGATTGAAGTGTGAATGTCTGGGATAATAATTAATCGTCCTTTCACTGTATCATAACCACAAAAAAATTAACAAGGTTGGGTAATATTGAACCTTGTGCAAACGATCCTACCCTATGAAAGTTTTTTACCACCTCGGACGACCGATACGACCTCATATAAATTTTCCACCGGCCGCTGGAGTAAATCGGGAAGTATTCGTCGCGGGCAATTCAGAAGTCCAGTGTTCCAGGTTTCGCGTCTCATTTGAAGAAAAAATTCTTACAAATACGCTGTAATTGAAGATCGAACCGCGAATATCTAGAATGACAACTATTGATCCTTTCATGCACTATTGTTGGCCCAGACCAAAGAATAGCGCACCCAAGAATCACACTAATATGCAAGAGGAACAAAAAAGGAAAACGAAGAAACCGAAAAACGAAAGAAGAACGAACGAATTTATTTTTCTGGAAGAAAGCAAATTTACAAAATACTGAGACTCTATTTCACATGCCTCTAGGACTCTTTAAATACACCATGAACAAAACTTAGTCATGGCTTATCCCAATAAAATAGGAATAAAAATAGGGAGACTAATTCTCTAGTTATCCTATTAAAATAGGAAAGGCTAATCCAAGACTAAGTCATCTAATCCAAGACTAAGTAATAAAAATTATCAGAATAAAATTAAAATCAAAATATGAAAATGTCAGGATTATTTATTTATTTTCTCACATTGCTCCCCCTAATCCTAACATGGCTGTAAATCACGGACGCCTAGTAGTTGTCTCATGGCAGTTAACTTCACTCCTGGCATTCTCCCCCACCATGGCAGCAACCTCTGTAACTGCATTTTGTATTGTAGTTTCTCCAGAGAGTTTGGGATGCTGAAGAGCATCATGTGAAGCGTTGTCATCTTCCACTTCCAATGTAACCAATCCAGCAACACGACCCAAACCTGGCTAGGGACATGCATGAAGATAAGCATGTGAAGATGACGACAATGCATACCCTTTTCAAAGTCGATGGCTTGTCGTTGTACATAGTCTTTAGCAACTAATCTTGCTTTGTGCTTAACAACTTTCCCATCTGAATCTTTCTTCAATTTGAACACCCAGTTTAGAAATGGGAGCTCAGTTAGGGTCCAGGTCTTGTTCTTCTCAATAGATCTCAGTTCTTCCTCCATTGCTTCGTACTAACAAGCCTCAGTGGCAGCTTCTTGATAACTTGTTGGCTCATCAGACACCACCATCATCAGCTCTTCCTCTTCTTCATCAATACCAACCACTTCCTCAGTGTTGGCGTAGATATCGGCAAGGGACCTATAGCGGACTGACCCTTCATAAGAATCAGGCGTGTTTGTTACCGAAGGCGAGGTAGTTGCATGGGCGTTTGATGATGGTGTAGATAGACTCGAGTTCGATGATGGTGTAGATGGACTCGAGTTCGATAATGGTGTAGATGGACTTGACGCTCTTGTCAGGGGTACCACGGCTGCTGCTGATGGTATGACATTTTCTGCCCCTGCCTCAACGTCTGCTGTAACAATCGCCTCGTCGGAGTAGAGCGGATCCAACATCATAAAACTCGGCAAGTTTTCTTCATTGTTAGCACCTGCATTCCATGTCCATTCAGAATTTTCTTGAAATATGACATCTCTACTTACTTGTAGCTTGCCATGGCTTGGATCAAACAACCGATGAGCTTTGCAACCTTCCTCGACACCCAAGTATACCATGGGTGAGCTTCTGTCGTCAAGTTTCTTCAGATGAGGGGTTGTGTTTTTCACATATGCAACACAACCGAACACTCTCAAGTGAGCAAGATTTGGCTTTCTCCCCATCCAAGCTTCAAATGGTGTACGCTCTCCTAGCGCCTTAGTTGGGAGACGGTTTAGCAGATAGACAGCATGCCTAACCGCTTCTCCCCAGAACCTCGCCGGCATATGTGTACCCTTGAGGAGCGATCTTGTCATGGCCATCACAGTGCGATTGCGGCGCTCCACGACACCATTCTGTTGAGGGGTGTAGGGAGCCATGAGGTGTCGCTCGATTCCTTCATTTTCACAGAATTGAGTAAACTCCGTGGATAGAAACTCGCCACCTCGATCTGTCCGGAGTGTTCTGATCTTGTACTCAGTCTTGTTCTCTATCAGAAATTTGAACTTCTGGAATGCCTGGAATGCATCACTCTTTGCTGCCAATGCAAACACCCACATCCACCTAGTGAAATCATCCACAATTAGAAGAAAATATTTGTTACCGGCAAGTGTACATGGTGAGATTGGCCCGCAAATATCAGCATGGAGAAGTTCTAACGGCTTCTTTGCTCTAAAGTTTGCTTGGTACGGGAACGGCAATCTTGCATGCTTGGCGATCACACACACCTCGCAAAGCTTGTTCGGCTGGGGCAGTAGTGGCATATCAACCGCCAATTTCTTCTCCCCCAATAGCTTCAAGTCATGGAAATTGACATGCCCGAGCCTTGCATGCCATAACCAGGTTGGATCTTCTAGGCTTGCCAGGAGACAGGCTTGCTTGAGTGTCTTCAAGGTTATCTTGTACAAGCGATTTTGTGTTCGCTTTACCAGCATCAAGAGCTTCCTGCTCTCATCAATCACCTTCATGGTATCTCCTTCCATGTGCACCTCGTTTCCAGTTTCTGTCAATTGACCAAGACTGATGATATTACTACAAAGTTTTGGAATGTAGTATACCTCATGGAGAGCCTTCTGATCGCCGTTCTTGCATTCGAACACAACCGTCCCTTTGCCCATGATCTCTATGGTTGATCCATCGCCAAACCTCACCCTCCCGGTGATGGTTTCATCTAGTTCTTGAAACTTCTCACGATGGCTCGTCATGTGGTTGCTGGCACCGTTGTCAAGGTACCAGACGTCTTTATCTTCTCCTTTCTTAATGTTGCGATACATCTCTGGAAGAAACCTTTCTTCACTGAGCAGAATTATATCTTGCCGCTCTCGGCTAGCGTGAGACTCCTCGTGGGACACGCTCATCATCAGTGCTGGCTCTTCATCGGTGTCGCAAGTGAGGTGAGCCTCATCATCTCGACGCTTGCTGTAGCATTCGGACGCATAATGCCCCATTTTCTCACAATTGAAACACTTTATGTGTCTCTTGTCACGGGTGCCACTGTTGTTGCCGCTAGTGCCTCCTGCACTGTCTTGGCGCTGCGTACCATGACCACGATCGCGCCCTCGCCCACGCCACTTGCCATGATTAGGGCCGCTAGACCCGCGCCCCTTGCCTTCTGACGGAGTGTTCACGCTGCTCTCTTTTTGTCGCTTTTGCCATTCGGCATGAGTAAGTAGGAGTTCACCTTCAGTGCCGTTGGTATTGCCGCGTAATCGTAGTGTTCGTTCCTCGTACGCCTTCAGTCGCCCGATAGTCTCCTCAAATGGCATAGTCTCAAGGTCGTGGAACTGCTCAATACCAGCAACAATAGGAAAGAATTTATCAGGGACAGAATCGAGTAACTTCTTTACCAACGAGGAATCTTCAAGCGTGGCACCAAGAGTGGAGAATTTGCTGCTCATAGCGCTGAGTTTGCCAGCAAACTCATCAATTGTATCGGTCTCCTTCATCCGGAGGGCGTCAAACTCGCTCTTCAACGTTTGTACGCGTGCCTTCTTCACCCGATCACTACCAAGATACCTCATCTTGAGGCTGTCCCATACTTCTTTCGCCGTCTTCTTGTTTGCAATCTGGAGAAGGATGTCTTCGGGGACACACTGCAAGATGTATGCACGCGCCTTCTTGTCCTTCTTTGCATCCACCTGGGCTTCTTCCTCTGGCTCCACCGCCTCCCAGACTCCCTGGGCATCGAGAATTGCCTCTGTCTTTATTGCCCACACAGTATAATTGTGAGGGTTTAGCATCGGATAGGGAAATGACACTCCGCCGTTCTCCTTCGCTACGATGCTCGACATTTTTGTGGAAACGAGGATTCTTGGCTGCTCTATACTACCAAAGCTCTGATACCAATTGTTGGCCCAGACCAAAGAATAGCGCACCCAAGAATCACACTAATATGCAAGAGGAACAAAAAAGGAAAACGAAGAAACCGAAAAACGAAAGAAGAACGAACGAATTTATTTTTCTGGAAGAAAGCAAATTTACAAAATACTGAGACTCTATTTCACATGTCTCTAGGACTCTTTAAATACACCATGAACAAAACTTAGTCATGGCTTATCCCAATAAAATAGGAATAAAAATAGGGAGACTAATTCTCTAGTTATCCTATTAAAATAGGAAAGGCTAATCCAAGACTAAGTCATCTAATCCAAGACTAAGTAATAAAAATTATCAGAATAAAATTAAAATCAAAATATGAAAATGTCAGGATTATTTATTTATTTTCTCACAACTATAGCCCAGGGGCACCAAGGGGCCACAGAATATTGGACCAGGTAGCAAACGAATATAGGGTAGTCGGCTCCGCCCGACGGAAGTTTTCCATGGTCACTAGGGTAAATCGGGAAGCGTTTGTGGTCGGCAATTTAGAAGTCCAATGTCCCAGGGTTCGCGTTCCATTTAAAGAAAAAATTCTTATAAAATACGTCGTAACTAAGGATCGAACCGTGAATACCTACAATAGCAACTAAATATCCTATCCCTACATCATAGCCCCGAGGCCCACAGGGGCCACAGAGGATCATGACAACGGTGTGTCTAGACAAAAATAGGGCTATTTCTGTACTGAGGGTAGAAAATACTGGAATCCAAAGAGAGAATTTGCACATATATCAGACCTTCCTTTGGGTGCGTTAAGAAGACACTGATCAGATCATGGTAGACAGCAGGGCATGCAAGGTGCCTGTCTGCATGGGGTCTCTGTTCATATACTGATGGATCCAGACCTCGCCTTCTTCGATTAAAAGACACACATCTCTTGGAACATTGCTCTGTATGTGTCTTGGCGACTTATCACTCACTTCCTCTCGGTATTTTATACTTTTGAAGTTTCTGCGAGCACCTGCTATAAAATAATTCACATTCAGCTTCATTGGCGACGACGGATGGCATTTTCTGTCTCGGGAACTCATCGAAACACATTATCTGCGCAATTTCTTTTGAAGACGATAAAACATTAATAATATAATGAATTTTTAAAATTTACGATGAACAAAATTGATCTAAACTCACACGTAGGTGCAAGATTTATCCAAAGACGGCTGGATACAAGTTAATTTTTTGTTATAAAAAATATGTTAACATTATGTATAAACTAATTTGCTGATTAAATAAGTGTAATATTAATATTTCAGATACTCTCTAGGTGTCATATTAATCTTTTTTTCATATTCAAATATATTTATCTTACAAAAGATGGCAAAGGCGATTCATTCGCCTCAATATTTCGTCAATCCGTCTTAGAGTCAATACGGAGGAGATAAATCTCAAGGATTAGTAGATCAGATGTTATGACTAACATATGCGTAGGACGGATAGTTTTATCTTAGGAAAAATCTATTTATAACCAATCATTGAATAATCAAAGCGTGATCTTATATGAAAATTTTATGGTAATTTATCAAAAGGTGCATATAAATTTTTGAATGGACCAAAAAATATATATTACTTTAATATATATCAAAAGACATACTCAATTTTGTATTATTCCTATTTTAACTCACACGTCGAATATAATTTTTTTCATTTCTTTTCTCTCTTCTCTTCTCTTTCTTCTTTTTATTTCTCTTTCTTCTCTCTCTTAACGCATACAAGCATAAATATTCGAGTGTCTGGTATAGAATTATATCAGTCCCACGTGATTATATTAGGCTCAATATAGGATTTTTTTTATCATTTCTTTCTTATTACATTTTAATATTATAGAGAAATTGAAATAAACAATGAATATTATATTTGAACTCCTTGTAATCTCAAAAATTTACGAGAACTGAAATGAGTACAATCGAAGCTCTCTAGATCAATCAGTGTGTTTTGATCAAAATTCACTGATTAGTCTTGAAAGCTCTGACTACACTCATTTCAGGTCCCATAAATTTATGAGGTCGCAAAGGGTTCAAATATGTTATCCATTGTTTATTTCGACTTCTCCGAGGTGTTAAAATGTAATAAAAAAATTGACAAAAAAATCTCATATTGGGCCTAATATTGAATTATATCAGGCTCGCATAAGACTTAATATGGAGTTGGGTCTGATATAATTCAATATCAAATCCTTAAATATTTATGCACACATGCATGCGTAAAGAGAGAGAGAAAAGAAAAAAGAAAAAGAGACAAGACAAAAAAAAAAGAGAAGAGAGGACAGGAAAGAGTAGAGAAAGTTCAAGTTGCATTTGATTTTCATTTTCATTCTCATTTCTGTTTTCATTTTCTGAAAAAAAAATATGATTTTTTCAGAAAATATATTTAGTTTGTATTTTCATGTTTATTTTCTAAAAATGATATAGTATTTTTTTAAAAAAAAATAGAGAATGAAATAAAATTATTCTTTAAAAAATGAAAAATATAATTTTCTACAAAGTGAAAAAAAAATAATTGATGAAACACTCTTTAAATTTAAAGAGAGGATAAAATAGAAAAAAGAAAAAAAATACCATTTTAATAAATATTAAAATAATATATCTATATATATTTTAATCCATTCGACTATATATATATATATATATATACACACACACACACACATCTTGTTCCGGAAGGAATCAACGTCGACGACAGTCACCAGTCATCAAGGTTCAGCCCACGAGGATGATGACGAATGAGGAAGAGCTTCTACCCTACGAGATTAACACGAGCGTTAGGGGAACACGTCGGAGGTTGTCCGGCGGAGCCCACTCTGACGCATAAGTCAGTACCTGATTTGAGGAGATGGAAGGAAACAAGCAAAAAGGTATGAGTTAGAATATCTGTAACCCTTTTACCCGAGGGGTTGGGGTACCTTTTATACCTGAGGGGCAGTCACACGTGTTCCCATGTTCTTCTCCACGTCCCCTCAATCGTCGGTTATTAGATAATCTTTGTAACGGTCTCCGTAGCCATCAAATCTAGACCGTTGCGATGATTAAGGCTTTGATGGCCGCATATCACGGGTCGTAATTATCCCGTAGTAATTGGTGATGATTATCCACCGATCCAAGGAAAGATGACCATTACTTGAGGCCGAGTACTCCTTGGGCTCCGCTACCCCGAGGTGATCTCGGGGACCTGCTTTCCCGAGATGATCTCGGGCGTGTGTCCTTCTGGAGCGATCTTCAAGACTATATCTACCCGAGTTGGTCTCGGGAATCCACCTTCCCGAGGGGGTCTTGGGCGTTAGGGAAAGAGAGTCGTCCCGACTCAGTAAATCCTGCCACATAGCTTCTTTAGTCCACGTGTCAGCCATGGGGTGCTCAACCCCATCACAAGTCTCCCTCCCTTCAAGTCTAATCGAAGGAAGTGTGGCTGACTAATTAGACTAGTGGTGTAGCGAAGAAGCTATGTTATAGGGGGTCCCGACCCCCATTACTATTCCATTGGTGGCACGTTGGGTCCGAGGAATCGAAACATTCGTCCCAGGGTCCGAGGCAATTTCCTTTTGAATTGGCCTTCCCAAGAAGGCGTTTGCGATTTTCCAGGTACAGCAATGATAGTCGTCCATCACCCATAAAAGCGCATAGAGCCTTTTAATGGCGACAAAATCCCTTCGCGAATTCGCCTCCGTCACGTGCCCCAATTGCTCCTCTCACGATCTCTTGTTGACATGTGAAGCTCCGGCTGACATGTGTAGCAGGCTCACATCCAATGACTACTTGGTGGTGGAGCCTCGATGTAGCTGTCTCCCGTCGTCCACGTGTCTTGCCCCCATCGCACACACGCAGGCAGCCTCCTCCCTATAAAAAGGGGGAGGCGAAGACGTTCGACCACCTTCTGATTCTATCGCTCAACAGCCATCGTCTTCATCTTCTTCCCCAAGAACTCCTTCTTGCACGTAACTTTTTTGCTTCCTTCTCGTCTTCTTCCTTAGGAGTCATGGGTAAAGATAGCAAGAAGGACCAGGGTAGGAGAGAGGTTCCAGAGAGGGCTACCAAGCGAAGTGGTACGAGTTCGCCTCTTCTAGTGTGAGGCCGGAAGTCCTACAGGCTGCCATTGAGGCTTATGACATTCCGGCCGAGACGGCGATGGTGACCCCTAGTGTGAACCAATCGTCGGTAGAACTTCCTCTAGGTTTTTTTACCTTCTTCCTAGGGCAGGTAGAGTCAGGGCTCTGTTTCCCTATCCCCCCCCTTTCTTTACGAATGTAGCCTCATATTTTGATATCCCTCTCCACCATATGGTTCCCAATGCCTTTGCTCAGATGGGCGGCGCGTACATCATCTTTAAATTCTTCGACATCCCCCTGACCCCTCACCTTTTCCATTCCTTCTTCGTACCAATTGGCTCGCGAGGGGTGTTTAGCTTTACCGCGCGCCCCAACCATAAGTTCCTAGGGGGGTTCCCTTCTTCTCATAAAGGGTGGAAGGAGAAGTTTTTCTTCATTCGACTACCCCACCGCCCCTTCAGTTCCCATCGTTGGACGGAGGATCTGCCAGCTCTCCCTATACTAGGGAATTTTCTACAGAGCCCTGCCTATCAGTGAGCTAGGAGCATCCTCTTCGACATGGAGTTCAATGGCCTAGGCCTAGTACAGAGCGAGGAACTCATGTACCAAGCGGGCCTCATCCCTAAAGTGACCCGCATCAGTCCCAGCCTCGGTAAGTTTATCTTTTTCATCAATGCCTGTTAATTCTAACTGATGTTTTATTGTCTGTCTATTGCAGAGGAAATCATGCTCTTGAAGGCGATGAACTGGCTCATCAAGTGGGATGAAGTCAACAAGGGGGCTCTGGATCCTCCCCCTGCTCCTCTCGCTTCACCCTCTACTTCGGCCGAGACTTCGGAGGAGATTGTTGAATCATCTGGGGAGTCTGCAGCGCCATAGCGAGCAGAGGCTCCGGCCATGCCTCGGACACCTGCTGCCCCACAGATTCCAGGGTTGTCTGTCGACCCGGAGACTTGCGTCCCTTCGGATAATGATCCTCCTTTTGCTTCTGACCCTGCGGGGGAGGCTGCAGAGAAGTCGTCGCCTCTCGCCAACCCACAAATACCCAAATTCTCTGGGCGGCAAAAGAGAAAAATTCCGAAGGGCCTGGCTCCGAGACGAAAGAGGTTGCTTCATACCGGCCCCAGCATGCTCCCTTCCATTCGTGAGGAGGACCTTCCCATCTCTGAGGGCGAGGACATCGTCCCCCCATCTCCGCCTTCCTGGCAAGCTACCCCAACCAATACAGGTGATCAAGCCCCTGTCTCCTCCCTAGTCGACTCTTTCGAGGCCGCAGAAGGCAAACAAGCAATGTCTGCCGAGTCTCGGATGTAGCTCGACCGCTTACACAAAAGGCTTGACGCGGCCTTAGAGGGCATTTCTTCCGAGGGGGCCTCCAACTCGGAGGAGGACAACTCCGACCCCTCTAAGGTGCCCCCTGGAGCACCTACTGTCCAACCAATCCCCCCACGTAGAGACCCCTTACCCTCTGTGAGTTGGGTGGACACCCCGAGAAGTCAAGAAGTCTCAGCAGGGGAAGTCATGCGAGTCTCTGCCGGGCCTCTCACTACCCTCCGTGAATCTCTTTTGAAGGTAAGTGTTCCCTGTTTCATAGGTTACTTCCTCTCATATTTTATAGCTCTTTGGTACTATAATAGGCGGCTCACAAAGACAAGTACATAGCATGTCTCCCAAATCTTATCGGGTGTGGTAGGGTTGGAGTTAGTTGGCATGCCATGTCCTCTTCAACTTTTCGTCCCTGCCCCCCTCTAGAGGATTGGCGAGATTGATTTACAGGGCTTCGTGTGACTTCGGGTTATTGCGGGACTCCGATCGGACTTTTGTAGCATCGCCGAGACACCAACTGGTCTCCCTTGACTTCTGCCACTTGGTCGCCTATCGGGATTTTGATCTTCTGGAGATAGACTAAGACCACCGCTTGGATTATACTGAGCGCGGGGCGCCTTAGGATGACATTGTAGGATGAGGGAGCATCCACTACCAGGAAGGGGGTACTCCTAGTCCTCTCTAGGGTGTCACTGCCCAACGACAGCGATAGGATAATTTACCCTATCGGTTGTACTCAATATCCGGTGAATCCGAAGAGTGGAGTCGAAATTGGATGCAGTTCGTCCTCGTCAATCTGCATCTGGTCTAGAACAGCCTTGTATAGGATGTTAACGGAGCTACCCATATCCACGAAGATACGCTTGACCTCGTAATTTACAAGGCGTGCAAGAATTACCATAGCGTCCTCGTAGGGGGCTTCTACGTCTTCCAAGTCCTCCGGGCCGAATGAGATCGTAGGGCCAAGATGCTAACTCCTACTCGTCCCGATGGCGTAATTCTCCAGCCGCCGGGTGTGGGTCTTTCTTTCCCGGTGGGAATCTCCTCCGGTGGGTCCCCCTGAGATCACCCCCACGTGTCCAGAAGGTTGGCCACGTGCAGGGGCCTTGCCCTTCTGGGGGTCTCTTTCCAATGAGGGGGACCTACGAGGTGCGGCCCCCCGACTCCTCCATCTCGAACGTGCATGACCGAGACCGATGTCGGGTCTCGTTCTTTGTCGACTGCCGATGTCGGGGGGACAAGCTCCGCCCAAGGGACCTCCGGCGATACCCCGTCTTCTTTCACTTCCTCTGAGATTTGGTGTATGCTTCCTCATTTACTTTTCTCTTCAAAGCATGACACTCCTCGGTGGAGTGCGTTGTACTACCGTGGAATTCGCAGTACTTCATCAGCGGCTCTGGCTGCTCTGTGTTAACTGCCTCCACTAGCTTCCGCCTACCAACCCATTGGTCTTTCCTCAGGCGAAGGTCTTTTCCTGGTGCTGGAGTCGGAGGTTCCCTCCTTTCCGACCGCACAACGGGTTGGCTAGGGACCCCGGCTGGTTCCTTGCGGCGGGTGTGTTGCACTTCTTCTACGTTGACGTGCTTGACAGAACACCCTAGTAAATCATCGAAGCTGGTGGATGGCTTTTTCACCAACGATCGGAAGAAATCCCCTTTCGAGAGCCCTTGGGTGCAGGCGCAGACAAGGATCTCCGACGTCGCAGTTGGCACATCCTGCGCTACTCGATTGAACCGCTGGATGTAATCCTTGAGTGGTTCCTTTGGTTTCTGCTTTAGAGCAAATAAATTGAGCGCCGTCTTCTGATAGCGACGACTGCTAGCGAAATGATGGAGGAAGGCAGTTCTAAACTCCATGAAGGAGTTGATAGAACCCTGGGCAGCCGCTGGAGCCACCGCTGGGCTGCTCCTGATAGGGTGTTCAAGAACACCCGGCACTTTACACCATCGATGTACTGGTGCAGGAGTGTCGCGTTCTCGAACTTGCAGATATGATCTTCAAGATCTGTCTTCCTTTCGTAGTCAGCAATCCCAGGCCTACGAAACTGCTTCGGCATGGGATCTTCTACAAATTTCAAGGAGAAAGGGGTGGAGGGCGCCTTTGAGAAGGCCTTAGATTCTTCCCTCCTCCCCAGTCCGTCCTCCTGTCTCAGCGCGTTGGAGACTACTGAGTTGGCCTTCTCCACATCTCCTAGAGAATCCCGCCGGTGAACCGGGACTGCTTCGGCATGTCTTCCCGGCGGTGAGATAGATCTCCGTGGTTGAGGTGCGAAGTGGAAATTCTGGGGATCTCCTCTTGCACAGCAACTTGTCGTGAGGCGGTCTGCTCGATTTGGTGTTGTTCGAGCGCTCCTTTGACGGCATTGGCCACCAGGCAATCTAACTCCTCTTTCGTCAAGACGATAGATTGTCCCGCCGGCTCTATCATCGGTGCTCCTTCTGGTGCTTTAATATAGAGTTTTCCACAGATGGTGTCAAACTTGTTCCGGAAGGAATCGACATCAACGGCCAGTCACTAGGGTTCAGCCCACGAGGATGATGACGAACGAGGAAGAGCTTCCACCCTACGAGATTAACACGAGCGTTAGGGGAACACGTCGGAGGTTGTCTAGTGGAGCCCACTCCGACGCTCAAGTCAATGCCTTATTTGAGGAGATGGAAGAAAACAAGCAGAAATGTATGAGTTAGAATGTGCGTAACCCCTTTATCTGAGGGGTTGGGTACCTTTTATACTTGAGGCGGCAGTCACACGTGTCCCCACGTTCTTCTCCACGTCCCCTCAATCGTCGGTTATTGGTTAATCTTTGTAACGGTCTTCGCAGCCATCAAATCTAGACCGTTGCGATGATTAAGGCTTTGATAGTCGCGTATCACGGGTCGTAATTATCCCGTAGTAATTGGTGATGATTATCCACCGATCCGAGGAAAGAGGATCGTTACTTCAGGTTGAGTACTCCTTGGACTCCGCTACCCCGAGGTGATCTCGGGGTTCTTTGGCCCGAGGGGGTCCCGGGCGTTCGCCTTCCCAAGGTAATCTCGGGACCTGCTTTTCCGAAATGATCTCGGACGTGTGTCCTTCTGGAGCGATCTTTAAAACTGTCTACCTGTGTTGGTCTCGGGAATCCACCTTCCCGAGGGGGTCTCGGGCGTCAGGGAAAGAGAGTCGTCCTAACTCGGTAAATCCTATCATATAATTTTTTCGGTCCACGTGTTAATTATGGGGTGCTTAATCTCATCCTACCTTTTAGTATATTGTCGAAAATTGTATTAGATCTACTGGATCGTTTGTTTCTTCGTTATTTTACCTGAATTTACCGTGAAATAAAGGTAAGAGATGCGGTACGAGTTGCTCATGATGTGCCCTAGAGTACAGTGTTTATAAGGCCTGTGTCCTCTGGGGGCATGTGCATCGACAATCCATTGAATGGCGGGAATGGTAAAATATTAAATTCTTGCACCTCTTTGTTCGAACATCTTGATGGCTTTTGGTGTCGTTTTGTTGCAGTGAACTTGATTGATGGCTGCCATATCTCTGCCAACAATTCAATTTGTTCAGGGCTGAGAAATTTTTCCTGTTAGAAATGTTTTTTCTACACCCGTCTACGTGAATAAATTCTCTCTAATTTTTTAAAATGGTCTCAGATCATCCAAATCTTGTTTTTAATTGATATTCGTTATTCAATTTACATGATTAATTTTGAAATAACTAATTTTTATCTATAAAAAATTTTAAATAATTTATCAAAAAGCATATATAATTTTTGAATTTATCAAAAAGATATATGCTACTTTGATACGTAATTCCTGATCAAAGAGTATATAAAATTATATATGCTTCCTATAAAATTTAATATTTTAAGGGAAAATTTGAGAAAACTCTCCAACATCAAACTTGGCTTTGCATGCACTCCCCAACCGAAAATTTCTTTGCATGCACTCCCTGATGGGATTGACAAGATAATTTTGTGTGTTATTTTTTTATCAGTATAAAAGAATAAAAATTCAGTATAAATCGTAAAGATTTGAGTATAAATTGTTTGAGATTGAGTACTAATTTAAGAAATTTGAGTACTATTTAAAAAAATTTGAGTATACATTGTTTCAGTATATAGTAAAAATTTCAGTATACATTATCAAAATTTAAGTATGAATTGATTTAGATTTAGTATTATTTGAAAAAATTTGAGTATAAATCTTAAAAATTTGAGTATGTGAGGTTGCTCTACCACATCAAGATTTCCACATGAGGGGTCACCGAAATTTTATACTAAAATTTCTTAAATTAGTAATTAATCTCAAACAATTTATACTCAAATCATTATAATGTATACTGAGTTTTTACTCTTTTATACTCACCACATCAAGATTTTCACATAAGGGGTCATCGAAACTTTATACTCAAATTTCTTAAATTAGTACTCAATCTTAAACAATTTATACTCAAATATTTACAATGTATACTGAGTTTTCACTCTTTTATACTCAATCCATCAGGGAGTGAATGCAAAGAATTTATCAAGTGGAGAGTGCTTGCAAAGGCCAATTTGAAATTGGGGAGTTTTCTCTAATTAACCGATATTTTAACCCACCTATCAAATTTGATTTTTTTTCTTTTTTTTTCTTTTTTATTTCAACTCTATCTCAATGCATGCATGCATAAATATTCATAGACATTATATGAATATGATATATTTTATATTAGGCTCAAAGTGAAATGTAAAATCGATTCTTCCCAAAATAATTTAGCACCTCCAGAAAAGTCGAAAAAATCAATAGAGAATACCATTAGACTCGTTCCAATCTCAAAACTCCACAGGACATGAAATAAATTTATTTTGGCTTCTCCGAAGGTGTTAAATTGAAATAAAGAAGAATAGATATAAAAATCCACTTTGGGCTGATTTGATTCCATATCAGGCCCAACGTGGTCCAATTTGAGGTTTTTATCGATTCTTCCTTATTTTAATTTAACACTTTTGGAGAAGACAAAATAAACAATAATGATTAACGAGGTTTTTCCAACCAACCTCGGGCGACCGGCCCGGCCACACGGAAGTAGACAAAATAAACAATAGATAATATATTTGAACTCCTTAAAACATCAAAAATCCACACGAACTGAAACTGGTGCAATCGGAGTTTTTTAAGCCCATCAATGGGTTTTGACCGAAATCCACTGATGGGCCTGATATTGAATCATATCAGGCCCAACATGAATTTTTTCTAATTCTTCCTTATCGAAACCCATTAATGGACTTAGAAAGCTCCGATTGCACAAATTTCAGTTCATGTGGATTTCTGAGATTGCAACAAGTTCAAATATGGTATTTATTATTTATTTTGGTTTCTTTGGAGGCGTTAAAATATAATAAGGAAGAATCGACAAAAATTAATAAAACCCCACGTTAGGCCTGATATGAAATCATTCAGATCCAATTTCATATCAGGCCTAACATAGATTTTTGTCAATTCTATTTTATTGAAACTCATTAAAAGACCTAGAGAGCTCCGATTGCACCCATTTCAATTCCTATGGATTTTTGAGATTGCAAGGGGTTCAAAAATGATATTCATTATTTATTTCGGCTTCTCTGAATGTATTAACATGTTATAAAAAAATCAACTAAATCTTAAATGTCGTATGTCATGGGTCAAAAAAATCAACTAGAGACGTTATATTGCAATTATTTCAGATTTTATGTATTTTTGAGGTTGCAATGAGCCCAACGATGTCGTCCATTGCATATTTAGGATTCTCCACAAGTGCAAAAAATTTTGTCGAAAAGATCAGCTAAGGTAACTCATTCATATCAAGCACGCGTTGGGTTTGATATTTTTCTATATTAGGCCCATGTTGAGCCTGATATTTTTCCATATTAGCTCCAACGTGAGCCTAATATTTTTCTATATTAGGCACTATATTATGCATGCATACATGCAAAAGAGAGAGGAAAAAAAGAGAAATTCATACACGGAGAGAGGAAAGAAAAAAAGAAAAATGATTGAAGGATAGAACAGGAATAGTTGTAAATTGAATACACCTTTTAATAAATGCCAGATTATAGTGTATCTTTTGGTCAATTCACAAATTTGAGTGCGCTGTCTGATAAACTGTCGATTTTTTTTATCAACCATCACAACGTATGATCCATCAGTCTAACAATTTTAGGTTAATCGTCTAATAGAAAAAATTATCTGTTAATTTATTAAAATTGAGACTCGAGTTAGGGTTCCAAGCCCAAAAAAACTGGCAGACAACGAGTTAATTACCAGTTCGACCCATCGATTCAACCCCTTTTTTTGGTTAAGAGTCAGTGAAACTACCGGTTAATTAGCGGTTCATAGCTGTTAGATGGGTTTTTTTCAATAGTTAAGATAATTTGATCATTTTTTGATCAATTGCTATGTTTTAGTGTCTGTTACTATCCAAACTCTATAAATAGAGAGTTCATATTATCATTTCCACACACATCTTCTCTACTCTCATTCTCAATTTCATATTCTCTACACGTTTTCGACTCCAAGGCTCTATTTCTATGCACTTTCATTTTAAACTTTCAACTACAATGGAAGGAGGTCATGAAGGTCATCATCTCGATCTCGAAGGAGAACAAAAATAGTACAAGAGGACCTCAACATTCAAATTCAATCCACCGATGATAAAACCGAGCCTGAGCACCTTTCGACAACCAAAACATAAGGAAGTACCAATACACCATATAATTACTTTTAAGGTTCAGGAAATTCCTCCTCTAAAATTTTCTATTTTTACTAAAAATTTTGAGAATGTCACTCTTCCATCGGAAGAATTGAGTGCAAAATGTAAGCACTACAATATTCCCTACAAATTCCATGCCGACGGTGGCTATGAGTCCTGGAAACGACACATAGAAACAAATCACCAAATGGAATATGGACTCGACTTTCTAATACACAATTATCTAAATTTTCTTCAATTAGCGATAGTAATTATTCTGGTTTATTTTTATATTCTGATAATAAATTTATAAAATCATTACCTAAATTTATTTCCATAAAATATATTTCTTTTAGTTTTGTATCTAAATGCATATTTGCAGATTTTGTAAAGAATATCTTAATCCTAAATATATTCCTAGGACTATACTTACTAGTATAATTAAAAAAATTAGTAAAATAATGAAAAAAGAATTTAATTGACAAATTTAGTAAATTAAATAATAATATTTTTTTTATTTTCTAATATTTGGTATGATCATTGGCAAATGTATTCGTATATGGGTGTTACTTGTCATTTAATCGATAACTTTTGGATCCTCCAAAAAAGATTATTAGTTTTATAGAATTTTTGATAAATCACACACTACTCATAACATTACATAATTATTATGTTTAATTTTAGAAAAATATAGATTATATATATCATAAAATATTTTCAATATCATTAGATAATGCTATTTCTAATACCGCTTCTATAAAAAACTAAAATTTATTTGACAGTCTATGATTGGTAGTTTATATTTTTCATATTTGTTGTGTATGTCAAATTTTAAGTTTATGTATTCAAGATGGATTAAAACTTTTAGAAAATCATATTAAATTAATTAGAACTATAATTTCATATTTATGATCACATCCATCTATAATAAAACAATATGGTAGATTTTATAAAGCTAATGAAAGAATACCTAAAAAATTTCCACATGATGTACCAACACATTAAAATTCAACATGCCCCCGCGGGCATGGCGCGATTGGTCATGACTCACTTGGGTAATCTCTCACTTCCCGGGTTCGATTCCTCCCTGGTAGAGAGCGCAGTATGCTAACGGAAAAAATCGCCATAGACTACTGCGTGGTCGGGTCATCGGGTACCAATATCATCAGTGGTGAAGTCGTCACGTGTCTCCGTCCCGCGATTTACCCTTGTTGACCGGTGGGGACTTTCATTGAAGGCTGTGGGGCAAGGTCGGTCAGCCAAGTGGATTAGTTGGACGCAAGCCTAGATACCCCTTATAAATAAAAAAATATTAAAATTAAACATATCAATTATTACAAGATTCACTTCAATCTAAAGAATTATTAGGTTTATTTTTTTTTGCATAAAATAGTAATGCAAATATATATTTATTTTCAGAACAATGGAATATTTATAGTAATATTTGTAAAATTTTAAAAGTATTTAACGATGTAACCGAACAAATTTCCGGTATTTATTACCACACTACTCATTTAGTTTTAGAGAATTTTTCTAGTATATTATTAGTTTGAAATGAAATATTAATAATGAATCTTTATCTTTTTGCCTATTATCTATAAAAACTAAATGGGAGAATATTTTTAAATTGTTTCTGAAATTTATTTAACTGTATTTATTTTAGATTCTAAATTTAAATTAGAAATTTTACAAGAAATATTAACTTTATATTACATCGTTTTAATTCCAATTAAAAATTCTTCTAGTTAATATTATATATAATATTAGAATTTATTTATATGATATTTATAATCAATATTATGCAAAATATAGAATGTAAATTAAATATTTTTGAAACACAACAACTATTTGTAGTAATTTAAAATTCACAAAAGCACCATTTTTATTAAAAAAATGGAGGAAGTTGTTGGATCGGGTTGGAAGGCTAGAGGGGATGAATAGACGGTAAAAAAATGAAAGTGGAGGCACTCGTCTTTAAAAAAACTTGGTCGCAACTGAGAATGTTGCTTCCAAGGCAGTGGACGCTCAATAAAAATCTCCTTGTAACGGAGAACAACAACAACAACAACAACAAAGCCTTATCCCACTAGGTGGGGTCGGCTATATGGATCCTTTTACGCCATTGAGTTCTATCCCCTACTATATCATCATCTAGATTTAAATAAAATTTATCTTGTTTTATTGTTGCCAACTAAGTCTTTTTTGGTCTTCCTCTCCCTCTTTTAATGTGCGTATTTATCATAGTTTCACATCGTCTAACAGGGGCATTTATTGGTCTTCTAAGTACATGTCCGTACCATCTCAAACGTGTCTCCCGAAGTTTTTCTTCAATAGATGCAACTCCGACTTTCTCTCTAATACTCTCATTCCTTATTCTATCCATCCTCGTATGTCCACACATCCACCTTAACATCCTCATCTCTGCAACTTTCATCTTTTGCTCATGTGCTCGAGTCATAGCCCAACATTCAGCACCATATAACATAGCAGGTCTAACTGCCGTTTTGTAGAACTTCCCTTTAAGTTTTAGAGGTACTTTACGATCACATAAGACACCCGATGCTAATCTCCATTTCAACCATCCTGCTTGTATTCTATGTAAGACATCTCTCTCAATTCCTCCATCACTTTGCAAGAACGATCCTAAATACTTAAAGTTCTCGATTTTAGACAACTCATCATCTCCTATCTTAACAATTGTTTCACTACGTCTAGCATTGCTAAACTTAAATTCCATATATTCAGTCTTTACTCTACTAAGCCTAAAACCTTTCATTTCTAGAGTTTCCCGCCAAGATTCTAGTTTAGCATTTACTCCTTCACGTGTCTCATCTATCAAAACAATATCATCTGCAAACAACATGCACCATGGCACTGTATCTTGAATGTGCCTAGTGAGTTCATCCATGATTAGTGTAAAGAGATAGGGACTTAAAGCTGATCCTTGATGTAACCCTATCCTTATTGGAAATGCTTCAGTCAATCCACCTGAAGTCTTCACTCTAGTCGTTACATCTTCATACATATCTATAATTAGGTCAATATATGTTACGCTAACGCCTCTCTTTTCTAGAATTCTCCATATAATTTCTCTTGGTACCCTATCATAAGCTTTTTCTAAATCAATAAATACCATGTGTAGATCTTTCTTTTGCTCCCGATATTTTTCAATTAATTGCCTAAGAAGATGTATAGCTTCTATTGTCGACCTTCCAGGCATGAACCCAAATTGATTTTCGGTTACCGTGGTCTCCTTCCTCAATCTTTTTTCTATTACTCTTTCCCAAAGTTTCATGGTATGACTCATTAATTTAATACCCCTATAGTTTGCACAATTTTGTATGTCTCCTTTGTTCTTATATAAGGGAACTAGACTACTTACCCTCCATTGATTAGGCATTTTTTTTGTTTTCAATATTAAATTAAATAATTTTGTAAGCCATTCAATACCTTTTTTCCCTAAACATTTCCATACCTCTATTGGGATATCATCCGGTCCCACGGCCTTTCCATTTTGCATCCCTTTCAAAGCTTGTTCTACTTCTGAAGTTTGAATTCTCCGATGAAAATTAAAATTTCTATACTCATTTGAAATACTTAAATTGCCTAAGTCAAGTTGGTCCCCTAAACTTTCATTAAAAAGTTGATGAAAGTAAATCTTCCACCGCTCTTTTATTTCGCTATCATTTACTAGTACTCTATCGCATTCATCTTTAATACATCTTATTTGACTAAGGTCTCTTGTTTTCCTTTCTCTTGCTTTAGCTATTTTATAAATGTCTCTTTCCCCTTCTTTTGTATCTAAATTTTGATATAATCGTTCAAAAGTTTTATTTTTTACTTCATTCACTGCTTTCTTAGCCTCTTTCTTGGCTATTGTATATTTTTTTAAGTTTTCCTCGTTCTTACAAATATATAATTCCTTATAAGCTATTCGTTTTTCTTTCACTTTCTCTTGTACTTTCTCATTCCACCACCAAGATTCCTTCCTTGGTGGTGCATGCCCCTTTGACTCACCGAGTACATCCTTAGCTACTATTTTCAACTTTGATACCATCTTATCCCATGTCGTATTAGAGTCGCTATATATTTCATCTAATGCTTGTATTCCTACCTTCTCCTTCAATATGTTTTGCTTCCCATCCTTTAACTTCCACCACTTAATTCTAGGAGTCGTGTATATTTTTCCTCTATTGATATTATAACTAAGGCGTATATCTAACACTACTAATCTATGTTGGGTAGTTAAGCTTTCTCCAGGGATAACCTTACAATCTTTACAAATCTTCCTATCTCTCTTCCTAACCATAAAATAATCAATTTGTGATTTATTATTCCCACTTTTGAATGTGATCAAGTGTTCTTCTTTTTTCTTAAAAAATGTATTAGCTAGTATAAGGTCATATGCTATCGCAAAATCCAATATAGTTTTTCCTTCTTCATTTCTTGTTCCAAACCCATAACCCCCATGTACTCTCTCATATTCTTCATTTTTCGCTCCGACATGTCCATTTAGATCGCCTCCTATTAAAATCATTTCATTTGGCGGAATGTTTTGTAATACCTCATCTAAATCGCTCCAAAATCTTGATTTAGTTTCTTCATCTAATCCTACTTGAGGTGCATATATGCTAATTACGTTCACAACTTCTTTCGCCACTACTATCTTGAGAGCTATAATTCTATCCCCCTTTCTAACTACACCAACAACTTCATCTTTTAAAGAACTATCTACAAAAATACCCACTCCATTTCTTGTTTTACTCTTTCCTGTATACCATAACTTAAAACCCGAGTTCTCTATCATTTTTGCCTTCTCACCTACCCATTTTGTCTCTTGCACACACAAAATACTAATTTTTCTCCTAATCATTGTATCTACTACCTCCATTGTTTTACCAGTGAGAGTTCCTATATTCCATGTTCCAAATCTGAGACTATGACTTTTCTTATAATGTTTATTCTTAGTCCACCTATGGTGTGAGAACTCTTGCCTATTTAACACTACACCCAAGTTCTCATGGAGATGTAGCGGTCCTTGCCGAGACGTTACAGTCGGACCCTGCAACGCGAACCCTTGCATATTTAGCACTACACCCGGGTTCTGGAGATGTAGCGGTCCTTGCCGAGACGTTACAGTCGGACCCTGCAACGCGTTCCTTCCGGGGAACATCCTAGCATTAGCATAATACTTTAATGGATCCATTCATTGAGTATTTGCCATAGTTTTTTTACGCTGGCTGGCAACCTAACGCAACCCTCCTCCTTTATCCGGGCTTGGGACCGGCCATGACTAGGTCGTCACAGGCGGAGTTTCCTTGTAACGGAGAAGCCTTACAAAAATAGCACGCTAGACTTTTAGAGAGTTTACAAGAATGAATTAATTGAATGATTGAAAATGTTGAAACTCTAAGCCTATTTATAGCCTAAGAGAATAAATCTGGATTATTGATTGTTGAGGAATTTTCTCTTGACCGTTGATCCATGGATGTAATCTGGATGGTTGATTATGGATGGGATTAACCTTTATCCCGACTGGTAAGCTTGGTCGCCTCTGCTCTCGAGGTCTTGGGTTTAATTCCTCTTAGCAACAATTTAATCTTTCTTTTTCGGGCGACTAGCCTTTTGGTTCTTCGTCTTCTGGGTGATTTCCGGCCAGCCGGAGTTAGGCTCGCCCGAACCCGACTCCGAACTTTCGCCCCTCGAGCGTCCTTCCTCCCGGCTTCTCGTCCCTTGGACACCGCGTGAGTTCTTCTCGATCCACCGGCATACTCTTCCGCAGCTTCCGCGTCCCTCGGATTGTACCAAGCCCGTCGACTCACTTTCCCGCACAATCCTTCTCGTCCGCTACGTCTTATGCTCGACTTCCTCCTTACCTAAGCTTCTGCACACTTAGCAGAGGGATTAAACATACCAAGACCTAACTTAACCTGGTTGATCACATCAAAACTTACCGGGGCACCAACAGAAGTGTCCAGGATAAACCTCAAGTTTCACACAAGAACTTGGGAATTACTTTACAACTTCTTTTGATTTTAATGAAGCAAATATCGAAAATTTCGATATCCTAACGTAGTAGTCACAGAAGACTTAAAACTTTCCTATCCTTTTAGTGCTCACTAAAGAAATTTTAACTTGTCCAGTGTCAACTGTTACCATATGGATCAGGATTTTGTCTCCCGACTCATCGAAAGCTCAAGCATTAGTCGACAATTAGTCCAAATCCGAGAAAATAATCCAAAAAATACAACTTTCGGATGACGAAGCCGAAGAATTTGATACCGAAAGAACGAATATAACGAGAATGGGAAATGGAAGTGAGTGATGTAAAAGGGTAAAAATGTAAAAAAAACTACAAAAGTTTTGATTCCCATATATCCTGGCTTAAGACGATGTAGGCAACTTAAATGATAGAAGTTCTTTTTTTTTAATAAATTTTAAATTTTAAAATTTTAATATAATAATCTTGAATCATGGTGAACCGTAGCGAACCATGAACTAAACTATGAACCGACGATTCTAAACTGTTAACCGTAACCGTCTTAGTGGTCGAAGTTAAGGGTTGACTTATCAGGAACTATCGAACCAACGGTTCTGAATCATCGATTTTGAACTATTGACCCGTCGACTCCGAATCATGATATGGCCACATATCAATGCCCATTGGGCATCAAAATCTCTTTTAAACTTTAAACAGTATGTCATGTAACTCTTATTAATAGGTCAAAATGTGACCTGAGTCATGTTATCTATGATTAACAAATCAAAATTTGACCTAACTCATCTTCTTTGGGTTGGCGTTGAGCCAAGTTGGCAGGTCACTATCTGGGCTAATAGTTCTATAATTTATCTCATCCATATTGACCTCGAGCCGGATTGACAGTGATGCTCAAACGAATGAATATTTTTTATCACCTGATTAATAGACGGAAATGTGACATGAAAATTATCACATAATTCTTATAAATTTTTAAGTCAGTTAACTTAATGATGTCGATAGTAAAATAATAATAATAAAAGATGATTATCTTCATTTAGATATTTTTCTTAATCCGTTTTTAAACTGTGCAAAAGAGAATAAATTATGAAATTAATTTATAATCGAAATAATAAAAAAATATAATAAAAGAAATTTTTTATCCTAAAATATATGTGTGAGTAGTAATGCAACGGCGGTAAAAAAATGATTCCCGACACCGTCAGTAGGAATGCAACAACCATAAGAAGTTCTATTGTCTGTGATAATATCAATCTGCAATTATCAGATGGGAGATACTGGATTCTACAGCGATCGAAACAGTTGAGTGACCTGTTTTGTCTTCTCGTGTTTATTAAAGTGAATGCAGCAAAATCAAAAGGGAGCCAAATCTACTTATTTATCAGATCTAATTAAAAAATATATATATAAAACGCATCCGCATTTTAGCTCTCAATAAAAAATAATAATAATAAAGATAGTCTAGCGTATGAGATCTCAGAAAACAATTTATTATATATAATTTTATTCTATTATAAGAGGTAAAAATCATAGTACAATAATTTTATCATTATCAAAACTCCTCTTAAAAAATAATAATAAGGACGAAAGAATATTTTAGATCTCTCCTTCATTTGTAATCATTTTGTAGGAGATGATCAATCATACGTTTAGCAATCCAACCCCTCCTTTTAATGCATTGATAGGTTAATAACATCATGCTCATGAGTGGAGACCAAGCATGCACTAGTTAGTATCTTCCAAAGTAAAGTAAAATTGGGAAATAAAAATTTGACACTAGCTAATCAATATATTCTGTTAGTGGGCATATATAGTAGATATTTATCTAGAGAGATTTATGCTAGAAAAAGACCTATCTATTATTTTTATTTTTTTCTCGCTTCACCTTTTTATTTGTAGGATCCATAGGCATATGCTATGATGAATTCATCATCATTATTGTTTAAATTGCTGTGCCAAACCCAACAAATTCTGCTATAAATAGAAAATAATACTAGAGACTTGGAGGGCTGTCTCCTTCATTCACTCATGTCCTTTTGCTACCTAGATACGAATAGTTTGGTTGATGCTAATGATTAAGCAAATTCCATAAGTGGACTTTAACGACAATGATTAGTAGTTGAGCAATTCCATAACTGTTTGGAGGATGATGGCCATACTTCCAATAATACTAACCTTCCATGGAACACCTTGGTGCATAAATGGATGGATTATCTTAATGTTCTCCTTCTTGGTGCTTCAAACAGCACATGACCTTGAAGCCCAACTATGTAAAGCTTCCTCTTGATGCATTTTAACTTCCAGCCAACAATTGTTGGCCTTAATGTTTTTCAAAAAAAAAAACCAGAGTAAATATAAAAATGATTAAGTACAACAATCATGTGACTACTGATCTAAAAGTTAGTCAATGTAAAGTGCTGGTCGTATATATTCTCCCATTAGCTCAATCTTGTTTATAACCAGGATCTTTCCAAGAAATACGACAGCTACCCTTTACACCTTGGTTTTACAGGTTTCAGATGGTGAAGATATCATCCATGGGATCAAGTGCCAAGATGTGATTATCACAATAATGTTAGTAACTTGATCATTGATACGCATCTGAACTATTATTCTCCCTGCTATGATTAATGGTCGATGGCTAATTTCCAAAACATGCGACAGGGGAAAAAAAACATGTCACAAGGCACAAGTTTTCAGCCAATAAAGAAACAAACATATCATCATTTCATGCTTTAAACAGATCTGGTAGACCATTTCACATTTGGCTGCCACTGAAAGTTCTGAAGTTACATCTGTAAACTGCCTATCTTTCTCACCTTATTCAGCTCCACGCGATTGACTTGCCAGCTTACCATTGGAACTGATATGTGATCCTCGTATAAATTGTTTTAGTTAAAGGAACATGGCAGGAAAAGAAGGAATCTCAAACAGCAGTGGACCTGATAAACAACTAGAGAAATACCTACAGAAGGGGCTTTCTACTTGCAATCTCAATGAGTTGCCTGCCATAAAATTCCATGCTTATTCCCCGACAGACTAATCAATTTTAGTGCTTTTTCAGTGGACCTGTTCTTTGGGAATGCTTCCACAGCCCGTGACTATGTCTCGAGTTTAGAGTCTAATTATGTATATATGCATTAGGCAGGTGGTTCAAAAAACTTGTATCTTTTAGTGACTTTTTCATAGACACCTACATTAGTGTTTTTAGGACACTCAGATTCAACCAGACTCTTATTCACAAAAAGTATCCAACCTGATCTATGCTGAAAACAATGAGAATAGAATGAACTGGAATAAGCTAGTGTAGGCCTGGAATGCTTTCTCCTAACTTCAGCGTAGTTTGGTTCAAGTAACATCTTCCAATACAAAATAGTACAGAGAAGATTCCTAGCTAATCCTATATATATATATATATATATATATATGCAATTTTGATATATTTGATAAAAAAAAATGTGTGATACACTGGAGTTTCTTTTGTCTAATCATACAAAGAGTTTTAGTTGCCAACAAAAACATTGAGAATGGATGAGAAATTGCATCACCAAATCTGGAAAAGTTGAACAAAGTGGATAACTTTATATACTTTGTGCGCTAAATGTTTATGAAATTGATTTGGCATGACCAAACAGCACAAAAACCTTGAGTGCCTTCAGAACATTTCGCTATCATGCAAATAATGGTTCAAGCTAGCCACCAGGCAGCAAATGAACAAGAAGGTCTTGACTAGAAGTGAGGACTAATGGGAGTCAATAGTCTAGCACATTTGTGAAGACAATATAAAGTATACCACAAAAAAATTAAACAAGGGTCACAATTTTGCTATTATAAGAGTATCAGGAGCTTGAGTAGCTTGGGATAAACTATGTATCATCAAAGTAGATAATGGAACTTTATTGATACTGCTATAATCCAGAGGCCTCCCTCGACTGAAGATAATTCGACAAATTACCGTACCACATGAAGTTTCGGAATACTCAATTCACATACTCAAATTTTAAAATTATCAAATCATGTATCTCATACCCATTTTGCCCATCCACATTTAAACTACTATAGCAATCGATTCGGGATATTGTTTATCAACACAATATGGTCCTAAATAGATTGCTACACAAGCAGATATGTGTTAAAAAAAATTACTGTCTCAATATAGTATGTTAAATTGATATTTGAGGACATTGATATAATTAAGAGAACTAGATAAACACATAGGACCTGATTTCATATCATAACGAGGTCTCTAGGTTTATCAATCGGTTTCAGCCAAATCGTTGATAGACCTAGAGAGCTCAGAATAACATGGAAGATCTTATATGTTCTTCTAATTCTTTTGATTATATTTATACCCTCAAACATTAATTTGACACACTATATTGAAAGCAGTGATTTTTGAACACGAATCGAAGTTTTTGAACACATTCGCGGTCAAAAAATCACTATTCTTAATATAATGTGTCAAATTGATATTAGCATAGATATAATGTGAACTAGATGAACATATATGACCTGATTCTATGTCATTCCAAACTCTCTAGATCTATCAGTAAGTTTTAATAGGACATTCGTGTAAAAAAACACGGCTCTCAATATAATATGTCAAATTGATGTTTAAAGACATAGATATAATTAAGAAAACTAGACGAACATATAGGACATGATTCCATGTCATTCCAATCTCTCTAAGTTCATCAGCTAATTTTGGCCGAAACCGGTCAAAACCTACTAATGAACCTAGAGAACTCAGAATGACATGGAACCAGATCCGTCAAATTGATGTTTAAGGGCATAGATATAATCAAGAAAACTAGACAAATACATAGGACCTAGTTTCATGTCTCTAAGTCCATCAACTGATTTTGAACGAAACCGACTGATGAACCTAGAAAATTCGAAAATCAGAATGACATGAAATTATGTCCTATACGTTTGTTTAATTTTCTTGATTATATCAATGTTCTCAAACATCACATCAATTCGACATCCTATATTGAGAGGAATGATTTTTTTTAATATGAATCAAATTTTAAAATTTAAGTGACCACATAATCATTCCCAATCTACCAATCGATTAGAAAATCTACCAAAAGACTGAGAACAGTAATAAGGACAAATTTGATATGGTACATGATTTGTGAATTTTAAAATTTGGATACGTTATTTTGGATATTCCAAAATTTCATCTACGTGTGCTAATTCTATGCTTTTCCGAAGACCAGGCTTGGGCTTAACATGTGCTAATTCATGGAGCCTATTTTCTATCTGTTTTAAGCTCAGTCCTCGCTACGCTGCAGCCACTCTACTCAAGGCCCACCATTTTATTACACCTTTTAACTAGAATTTCATCCAGACATTAATTCCAATAGCGTGTTTGATTTTTCAGATGGTAGGGCTCATCAAGATGTGTTTATAGCCTTCGGAAAGCAGAGATTGCATCCATAAAATGCAGTTAGTATAAACTAGCTAGGAAGGAGAATAATATCCTCATCTCTAGAACTATTGTTGGAGGCCGGTGGTTTATAACTTCGTGAACAATTTAATGAACAAGGAAAGGAAAAAGATAGCAGTAAAGGATGGAGGAAGAAAAGAAGATATGGCAATGCTCTTTTCAAATTTGAATCTTAGATCTAGGGAGTGATCTTATGAATTTAAGCAAATGAGACTTGTCTAATTTGCCAAACAATACAACTTCATTTATAGCTTATTGAAAAGACCAAGCAGAGTGGTTATGACAATGGTCACTTTTTTGACGTTCTGTATTTTCTAAAGTTCAACACAATTTAGGATCCATTATCCTTTGCAATAGGCAAAATGCAAGTGAACGTGAGAGCAACGAGTGTGATACAGCCAGACATTATTTTGACATAAGTAGAGTTCATTAAGATACCCACATAAGCAAAATCATGCATGCTTCCACAACAATTTTCAAGCTTCACCATTGGATTCAACTCACAAATAATGTGCATCCCCAAGTCTCATTGTGCCCGGCCCACAAATCACTGGATCACAATTTTTAGTGCGCCTCCACAACAAAGTATATCTATGGTCATCGAATAATCAAATTATGAAAGAAATATTGAGTTTAGTAGCTTTAGTAATAGACTCTCAGGATGAGCCTCAGGAAGCTGAAGGCGAAGCATCTCTTTCTGCTACATCTCAGAAGGCCTTAAATTGCCTGACAGATTTTCAAATGGCAGATGATTGCATGCAACTATGCATCATCTATTTCTGATGCTTGGTATTCTACCTGATGGTTAAACCCACATACAAGTACGAGGAATTTCTTAACCGGATGATACTGTCTATCCTTGGCATATAAACTCTATCACATCCAGAAAGAAGTGCAGTGGTTTATCTGTGTATTCCAGTTCCAAGCTATCTCTATGTCTACGATTAAATATATATTTTCAAGCTAAAACAACCAAGTCATCGGATCTGTATGATTCCAGATTAGTATCAGATGATAAAATACAATGCCGATATAAAATGACAAGCACTAGTAAATGTTATACTCGTATGGATATGGTGCAATTATACACAAGAATACTTCAATTGCAAACGGGGAAAAGAGTAAACTTCATTCCAAACAGAACTAGTTTGATGTTATCTGCAGATAAGCACACCAGCTTCTAATCAAAAGGAACATACAAAGACATCTAGGGAAGATGTAAGAGAAAGCCAGCACCTAACTATGCAACAGAAAAAAGAACCATTTGCTACATTATTTCACCAATCACTTACTCAATAAGGAGGATAGTATGAACCAGGGTAAGGCCCTGCAAAAGAATATCAATCATCAATTATTGCTAATGTGTTCCAATAAGTGTTGGCATTAATGCAAATGATGATGCTGTTTCTAATCTTACCAGGTGGATAGTAAGGTTGTGCTGGTGGAGGTGGATATTGCGGCGGATAGGACTCTGGTGGATAAGGAGCAGGAGGATATGTTTGTGTTGGATAGCCTTGTGGTGGAGGTGGATAAGGAGAATTTGGATATGGAGATGGAACTGGAGGAGGATACATTGAATATGCACTAGCTCCAGGATAAGCTCTAGGTGCATATGGATCATAAGAAGGGGGGTATGCTGGAGGTGGAGCTCCCGGCAAGTAAGGTGGGCCAGATGGAGGAGCCGCAGAAGGCTTTTGCTGCATACATAATATGACCACATGCAATTGTTAAAGATTTCTAATTGAATTTACAAATTTCAAAGTGTGTGTGTGTGTGTGACATTGTTAAATGAACTTACAAATGCTTTTTGAAAGTGCATGATCACCTTTACCTCTCCGGCGTACCTGCAAAACAAATGTGGGTAAGCTCCAACTTAAATGTAGGAAGAATAATTTGGTTATAGTAGAGGAGTGGCACGAAACACAAGTCTTACTTTGAATGTCTAGTCTGTAGAGGCCAAGAATTATCATCATAACCCTGGGAGAGGACCTTTTGCAATTGAATCCTAAGCAGAAAAGAGATTAGCATCAATGCTGCAGTATATAAATTCAATATCCGAATTATTATTCAAAAAAATGAAGATTCAGTTCCATAAATAAAGGTAGAATTTATGAACAGAAAAAAGAAGATTGGTTTTCATCATTCTAGCAGTCAAAATCTAGTCTGATTAATTAAAAGCAAAGAAACCCGGGAATGATTAAGTCAAACCTGCCGCTGCCGATGAAATCGTCGCTTCTCAAGGTATTGCTATTCCAGACTGTCACGTTCATCTCCCGGAGGCCCTCGACGAGAGGAATCTGGAATTTCTCCTGGAAGGTGGGATTCTTGCTGCCATCTGGGATCCCAAATCAAAGATTTTTCAGCACAGACCCTTGATTCGACCAACCAGTAAGAGATCGAACATGAACCTCCTAAAAGAAATTTCCTCCCGAAATCGATAGCAAGGAGGTAAACAAAAAAAAAAAACACCAACCTGTACAGGTGCGTGTGCGGAATTTGGAATTAGCATACTCAATGCAGACGTACGGATCCTGACGCGAGAACAGCTCGGTGTCCCTTAGCTTGCTGCATCCAACCACTGCCCGTCCAAAGCAACAAGAATAGAAAAGGGCAAAGCGAAGGGAAGGAAACCCAAACTTCACCGAGGGAGGAAATTGGTTTCGACAAATTACCTGTGACATCGAGGATCTGGTTTTGGATTCCAGAAACCAGCGCCATGGTGATCGAAGAGAAAAGTAGGAAGGGAAATTGGGCGAGAAATAGGGCGCACTGTGTAACCGAACTCGAGAGAGAAAAAAACAAATCGATTACAACGAGGCAGCAATCAGCCTTCAAGAATGAAAAAGACGGGCCAGTAAGGAAAAGAGAGACTTACATTTGGATGGGGTCAAAGTCAAACCGAGTGGGGGAAGGTGGATGCATCTACCAAGTCAATTGTAATAACTTGTCACCTCTGGCATCAAAACTAAAACGAAATAAAATCGAATGTCAATGTTGTAACATTTCAATTATAGTCATTTTTGATGGATTCATCGTACATTTTAAGATATAATTTGATTCGGAATGACGTCTAAAGGTCGCCGACGATATCCAAATAAGAATCGAATATGTACATTCACATTCATATTAAAATTTCACATTAACTATCATTTCTCGTTAAGCTAAACCAGAGGAAAAAAATTAGAGATAAGTCACCATCCCACTAAATTATTTGACCAAACATTAAATAAAAAAAAATAAAATGAATCGTGGTTATTTAATTTATTTCCATTACATTTCAATTGATATTTGATACACAAACAAAATGCACCGTTATGTTATTTCATAATTTACATTGGCCATGGTTGGATTGATGATCCGTGTGATAGAACATTCATATTTTATTTTTCTCTTCCACAATAATGCATATTCTTGCTTAATTTTGCTAACATGTTTCAACCTGGAAAAGGAAGAACTTGTTGATTACAATGTTTCAAATGATATTGGTTTTGATCAGATCGATCGTACATGTGTATACAATGTTTCAATATCCAAACATTATCGAATTCACACTTGCACCATGAATAGAAACGAAATCTAAGACGTCAAATTACTAAGTTTCAACCGGTCACAAGGCCGCCGCGCAGCCTACCTCGTCGCGCCACCGCAGGAAAATTACTGCGGCGCCGTAGTGCGCCAGCGCGCCGGCGATGACGAACACATGGAATATCTGGTGGCTGTGGCCGGCGAGGTCGAACCTCCCGGGCTTCCACCGTTCCGGCACCCGCGCCACGTAGAAGGCGGTGCCCGTCAGGTACGCCGTCGCCATGGCCGACTCGTAGGCCAGCGTCACGTTGCGGCGCGGTTCGCCCCAGTTGACGACGGCCGCGTGCAGGGCGGGTATGATCCCGGAGAGGCCCATCCCGGCGAAGAGCGTGGCGCGGTAGGCGCGGAATTCCCCGGCGGAGAACTGCGGGGAGAGGAGGCTGAAGACGGTGACGAAGCCCATGGCGGAGATGGAAGCCAGGTAGATGAGCTGCCAGTGAGGCTCGCACTGGAAGATGTAGTAGATCGGGGGAAAGAAGGAGGTGACGATCATGATGGCGATTCCGGCGTAGTCCACGCGGAGGAGGAAGAGGTTGAGGTGGCGCGAGTGGCAGCAGAACAGGTGGCACGCGCTGCTTGCGAGAAGGCAGAACATGGCGCCGCCGAGGAAGACGAAGAAGGGCCACCGGACGGCCACCGGCGCCGATTTATCGGAAGCGGAAACGCTAACTGGCACCATGATGTACGAAGCTGCTTCCTGCTAGCAAAAATTTCACAATTTCTATCAAAATTCTTTTTTAAATTTGTGAAAGATTCAAGTATGTCTTTTACGCAGATGAAATATAAGAAAATAAATTGAGAATTACTCCAAGGAAATCGCCAAGATTGCTGGAGACATTCTCGACTGCACTTGCTGGGATTGTCCTGAATAAAAATAACTCTAAACTAATCAGTGAATCAGATAGAACAGGTGGATCGAGATCTCTCACCAAGTGATATGGCCAACAAACTGAGCCACCTCTGGCACATGATGACTGACATGAAGCAAAGTCAATCCCAAGAACACAATGAATCCCAACGCATGCCTGAAACCACAAAGTTCTACAAGGCGTCAAAACATTAGGCATTTGTTTTGCGAAAGAAAGAGACAGAGATTAAAGGGGAGTGAGCAAATACGTCCAGATGTTGAGGGTTTCATTGTGCCACGAGAAGAAACTGAACAGAGCATTCTTTAGAGGCCACTCGGCTCTGTAGTAGTTTTTTATGAACTCGTTCTCCTTCATATAACCTGGAAGCTCATCGTAGCTCACGAGCTTCCATTGCTTCTTTGCTTTCCCCTCCTTTTCTGGCTTTTCCTTCTCCTCCATTGTTAAACCTTGTTCCTCTTCTGCCTTCATCACTGTATTATTCTTGTGGTGATTGCTGTCCATCTCGTTGTGAGAGGAAAGGGAAGGGAAACGAGCTTTATTGGATAAGGGACACGAAGTTTGGGCTGTTGTGGCTGCTATTGTTGGTAGGAAGAATTGTTCGATCATTGAAAGCTTGGTTGAGCTGCCAACTATCTCATCTACCTCATTTATTGTTCACTTACTTACCGATGTTACCTTGGTCTTTGAGTAGCATTCATATGCTTTCCTGAAACGCCTAACCACCTATTTTATATTTAGTCCTTTATCTGGTTGGGGCAGTTGGAATACAAAGGCAACAACCAATTAAAACAGACAGCCAACCTTATACACTCGTGTTAATATCGAATCATCTGATTCATATTAACCAGCTCAAGGCCATTGACTTTGCAGGTGGTCACGGGCAAGTATGCATGGTTCGACATTTTGACATCGAATATAAGCAACATCTACTCTCTTTGTCCCTTAAGAAACTAAGAAAGACAATTTACACGCATAAAAAGGAAAAGTACAAACATTGTCTAGGAGAATTCTGGAAATTGAACACGCAAGATCTATCTAATTTTGTCTTCGTCCTAAAGGGAAACCAAGGCATCTTTGACATCTTAAAGTTCTACTAAGCAGATAATTAAAGGACATATAGCCATCATTTTCAGAGCTATTCGTGAAAGAAGGATTCAAGATGACAGCCAAATAACACTGAAAACCCCACTCACCAGACGGAATGCAAGAAACAATTAATCCTTACTGAATCTAAGGATGTTTTGTTTAATCTAAAACTTCATTAGGAGTGCTAGAATATGCAAACACCTTAGATACTGCCACAAGTAGAATGATTAAGCTTGTACCAAATGTCTATTGGTAGTAGTATGTTTAACATAACACAGCATAAGAAGATCAAGGCTGGTACAAAGGACGTTGAAGCTGATTACCTAATCCCGGTGCATCCCCTCCCAGCCATTAACTAACCTCTCCTTAATGCCAACACTCAAATTGAAACAACCTAGAACACCAAGATGCCGGAGAGAGATGCAGTGTGGCACCTCACTTCCTCTTCTTGGAGGGTGGTTGTTGGAGGTCCTCATCATCTTCCTCATCTTCGTCATCTTCGTCGTCATCGTCATCCTCTTCGTCGTCATCGTCGTCTTCATCGTCGTCATCTTCATCTTCACTTCCTCCTTCGCCATTGGCTTGAGGGTCATCATATGCATCATTATCATTATCTTCACCAGAAACATCATCTTCGCCCCCATCATCTTCTTGTTCATCTCCATCCTCATCCTCGTTATCATCATCCTCGTTATCTGAATCACCATCATCCTTGTTCTCAGGGACTGCTTTGTGTTTGCCTCTTCGAATCATTCTTAAGAGGGAGAGAACAGTAAGCGCCAATATTACTAAATATACAAAAGGTTAGAGAACCTACCCATAAATTGCTTCTGATTCTTCCCTTGGAGGGGCAGTTTCACCTGACAATAATCCCACCTGAAGCAGATTCAACTTTTAGCAGTAAGAAAGAAAAAAGGTACACGTTATCAAGGAAACAATGGCAACCAATGATCTCAAATTTACCATGAATCAGGCATCTTCCTATATGGACAAATAAAGGAGTTGTAAAAAAAGAAACAATAGTTTCTCAATAATTACAACCAGAGCTATTTCCCACAGTTCACAGCTCAAAACCTAAATTGCATATATTAACAGTCTGTTCCAGGTATAACTGGATAAATAATTTACGGTACATGAAATCACAAGAATTTCATTAGAGGTTACAAAAGGAAACAATGGCAACAAATGATCTCAAATTTACCATGAATCAGGCATCTTCCTATATGGACAAATAAAGGAGTTGTACAAAAAGAAACAATAGTTTCTCAATAATTACAACCAGAGCTATTTCCCACAGTTCACAGCTCAAAACCTAAATTGCATATATTAACAGTCTGTTCCAGGTATAACTAGATAAATAATTTACGGTACATGAAATCACAAGAATTTCATTAGAGGTTACAAAAGGTCAAAAAGTGAAATAGACAGAGACATTAGACTAAAAAACGAAGGTGCAAACAATAAAGTTTATAGCATTCTCCATCATGATTCACATGCTCTGAAAAGCATGATTTACTAATTATCATGAATTGGTAAAAAATCCCCATTCAACGCATAGACTTGTAAAACATAGCAATCACATAGGAAGAGAAAATTTTCTAGCTTTAATTTTTCAAAGGAAAAAAATGAGGATATGGAAAATGAAAAGGTAAGTAAAAAAAACGGGCAGTTGCCGCAATTATTTCTCTATAAAATAAAAATTATATCATCAACAAAGTGCGATCAATCTTTCTGATAGAAAAAAATATTAACTTTCTGTTTGGATTGCACATTTTTCCTGAAAAATACTTATCAAACATATTTGGAATTTTTTATGAACAATTTTCCCTTGAAAAGGAAAACGAAAATGAGTATGTTTCCCCATAAGTAACAGAGCCTAAACCACCCAAGCCAAAACACCTTAGTTTAGAATCAAGCAAATGTTTCTGAGAAGTGGAAGCAATCTAATTTGCGAGGATTCATTAATTACATGCTACACTTAATCCTACTAGGAGGCCTTGGAACATTTTTCTTTTTGACAAACACTTCCACTGAAATAAGAATTAACTGCAAGCATCTAAAACTCTCCTAATTGACAACGTAACTCTTTCTGCATCATTTGGACAGCAATCTGTGACAAGTTGGATGTATATATCAATTAGAGAACAATGCGAACAAACCAGATTATAGTTACAGTAACAAAGATGTGGTATAGTAGGTTGTTCACCACCACACGGAGACTCGACAGCTAAAGGTATGAGTCCACCTACAGAAGCTAAGCCGTCAGAGGAAAGATAAATAAAGGCCTAATTCACCTTAGTATTCACAGTGACGAAGATGTAGTATAGTAGGTTGTTCCCCGTCATGCAGAGATTCTACAGCTAAAGGTTAAAAAAAAATAAAGTAGATAATGGAAACAAAACACCAAAGTCCCATCTTCAAATATGAGCACAACTACAAAAGCTAAACCGTCATAGGAAAGACAAAAGAAAAGCCTAATTCACCTTACTATTCAAAACAGTTCAACATTGCAACGAAATATTCAAAGCCATAACAGCGCCTAGGCCTATTCTAAGTTTGGAGGCATCCAGTAGACATCATAAAAAGAAGGGCAAGGCCATACAAAAGCTTCTCCAAATAATATCAATCTACCTAGACACTGTCAAAGTTACATTCCTCAATCTTCCCCACACTAAGCAACACTGAACTCCAAAGAAACGCAGAATCTTCTGAGCAACATAATGAAAAGAGGCTGTATCATAATAACATGACAAATACGCAGAAAGCTATACCTCACTACTTATATAGCTCGGCATGGAGAAAGAAAACTAACTTAGCCAATCTTCAAATTCGCAACTTAATCGAACTTAAAAAAAGAGAGCCAGAAAAAAGAAAAAAGAAATCAAGGGAGAGGAAGAAACCATACAGGCAGGAGAAGCGAAAGGAGAAACCTTTCTGTAACCGTTACAGATTCTGCCACTAGCAATTCCACCATAGAGTAGAGGGCAGCAGCTCCATCACTCCTGCTTTGCCCTAAAGCCTCCATTTCTGCAAACCAACCACTACGATCCGCAAAGAGCAACCCAAAAAGCTGGAAAATAAACAACCTACCGCCCCTAGTCGGGGCAAATACCAACTCAACCAGGAAACGAAGAATGAAGAGGAGAAGATCCTACCTGGGAGAAGAAAGATGGAAGCAAAGGAGAGCAGTTCCAACTGGATGCCAACACGGCGAGATCTCTCGTTCGCTCTCTCCCCGATGTGGAGGGGTTCGATTAGGGTTTGGGCGGAACAGAGTTTGCATCCGGATCCTCTCCAAACTAGCGTACGGATCAGAGCGAGACTTGGAGTTACGCGACGAGAAATCTGACATCGTACAGTTGGAGACGTACTGTAAGAATGCAACAGGTTGCCAACTTGAACAGGATCCCATAAACTTTTGATTGTTGGGCCGTGCAACGCCGCTTACTGATAATAACTCGAAAGTCAAACCCAATGCAAAACTAACACGACCACTTGAGAATCTGGGGATTGTTTTGGGGGAAAAAAATCAAAATGACGTGTTTTTATTAAATCAGTGCATTTTTAAAAATAAATAACACTCCAATATAACTTTTAGTCTATTTTTATCAAGGTTAAATTTGTAATTTTATTGCAAAAATAGAGAATGTCACTGATCACAGAGATTAACCAATCAACTAAGAGGAAATCTAGACACCTATATACAGATGCGGGAGAAAACCAAATAAATTTTCAGGCCGTAGTATAGATAATGGATGTATAATATTTGTAATATAATGATTAAGAGTAGATCTTCAAGAGATGATGATCTATATTTTTAACTCTATCATGCGCCTATTATCTGTGTATCTACATGAACTTCTCTTCTGTAGATGTCGTTCTAAAAATCATTAAGATAGTGGATCTACTTTTGTTTTGATGGAGGGGGGCAAATAAATTTTTTCTAGAGAATGAGCCATAACATTGGTAGTTGTCCTAACAAAAAGAGAAATAATATCTAATTCTGAAATCAAGTCTTTAATATACGATACACATAAATCAACATAATTTAAATCACTTAATAACTCCGACAACAATGAGTTAGAATAAGCTAACAAATGAGCAAATCTCTTTGTCTTGACCGCGTGTAATCCTTTAAAATTAGGATTTCTCCGACAACAACAGAGCTTGATATCAGAATTTTTTTACCAAAGATAGTCATCGCTTGACCCAATGATTTTGGATAACCCCTCCAACATTGCAATAATTATTGTCCTCATGAAAGTTTATGTCAACATTCAGGCATAGGTAATTCTCCAAAGATACCAACCATTGAGATGACCAAGATGAGAGAACGGAATTCCGAAATATTGACATAGCCATTGCGATGTATTTATATTCTTGTAAGATTTTATTAGTTCGACTCAAATTGGGATGTAGATCTTGATATTCCTGCTATGGATTGTTCGGCGCTAACTCTAAATTTGCCATCTATCTGTACACCCAAACTTCGAAGGCTTAAAATTAAATATAGGATTCTCACATCTTGAACCTTAAATTTTTTTAATCCTCTCTAAATTTTATTGTTTCTCCAAAATATTTTCATAATCCGGTAATAAAATAAAATATGACAAATTGTGTCTAGTAAATATAATTGTGCCAGTTAAAGTGCGCGGTAGCTAGTAAATATAAAATAAAATAATTATTATATACAAAGAATTATTAGGTTAAAATTGTTCAAAATTTATTAAGTTTTTAAGACTACATATACTTACTATTTATAATAAAATATTCTTTTGCCATTAGATAAATAGGCATGTACGTTTGTTCTGGTTCATCAAAAAAACATGATGAATCGCTTTGCTGTACTAGACTAATTTGAATCTTAAAACTAAAATTAATGGCTAACTTAGAAAGTAAAATTATCAAGAATTGTTTGGTAGTGAATGAGCAATTCAACATAAAAGGCTTCACAATGAACTTTTAGGTGCATAAAATATTATTGTCGCGTTGCCAATTTCAAATGTCATTGAGAAGTTTCTGCAATAGACCAGACGAACTCTTAAGCAAGGGATTTTTGGGTGTTCTCTTACATTTTAAATAAATGGATTCCCTTGAGAAAAAAAACTACAATTTGGTACAATATAAATAGGGTACGTTTAGTTCAAATTATCATATATAATTTTAATTATGTAATTATCAAATAATCACATAACTAAGGTAATAAGGAATGAAACATAACCTAAAGTTATTTAGTTTAATTTAGGTAATCAAATAAAATCTTATTTGGTTGGAGGTAATAGTCTATAACATAATATAATATTTTACCATATTGCCCATTTAAATTTATTTAGATAATTTTATTAAAATATTAAATTAAAAAAATATTCATCGACGACATCTATGTCGACGTCGACATCGATCGTCAGTGTCCGTGTAGACAGTCAATGTCCAACACCAGCGGCCAACTATCAGCGCCAAACGTCGACGATTGGCGTAGACCGGCGGTGACTGTCGGTTGGTTGTCGACGTCGAACGCCAACGATCGGTGCTGACCGCCGGTCGTCGGCTGTCGGGGGCGGTCGTCGGTCGTCGGTGGTGGTCGCAAGTCGTCGGCGGTGATCGTCGGCCGCCGGTCGCCGGCGGTGGTCGTCGGCCGCCGGCCGCCGGCGGTGGTCGCCGGCCGCCGGCGGCAGTCGCAGTGGTCGTCGATCGTCGGCCGCCGGCAGTGGTCGTCGATCGTCGGCCGCCGGCGGTGGTCGTCGGTCGTCTGTCGCCGGTCGCCGGTCGGTGGTCGCCGGCCGCCGACGGTGGTCGCCAATCGTCGCCGGTGGTCGTCGGCCATCGTTGTCAGTCGGCGGCCGCGAATAATACTTTCGAAAGTTAATAAATTGTAATGGTTATTTTTTTCTTAAATGTAAATATGGAGAATAATTTTAGAAAGATAAGTTTCATAACCCCGGAATCAAGAAAAACCTTACTTTCCTAAGGTTTTTCGATTCCTGGTTGCATGACCCTTTTGCTGACATGTCGAGCATCGATCATCTTGGGAATCGCTAATTATCTAAATCAAATAAGATTTTTTTGATAACCTTGGATGGATAACCAAGATTATCAAGGATAACCCCAACCAAACGCACCCTTAAGGTGTATTTGGCTGGGGTTATCCTTGAAAACTTGGTTATCCATCCAAGGTTATTAACAAAAATCTTGTTTGGTTTAGATAATCAGTGATTCTCAAATAATGATCGACGCCCGACAAATAAAAATAAATAAAATAAATAACACTCCAATATAATTTTTGGTCTATTTTTTTCAGGTTAGATTTGTAACTTTATTGTAAAGTAGAGAATGTCACTAATCACATAAATTAACCAATCAACTAAAAAGAAATCTAGACACCTATATACATGAGCAATGATAGGAAGAGTGAAAATAGAAGAATAAAAATCATAGTGAATGACATGGCATGACGTGACATTTTATATGCACATGTTCGATTATCGCTTGGACACTATTTGTGGCCTTCGCCCGCCGTCTCGAATTAAACTATACCCTAGGGGGTACGGTGAACCCATCAGAGATCGCTGCATGTAAAGTGTCACGTCATTCACTATGCTTTTCACTCTCCCATTTTCACTCTCCTTATCATTTTTCTATATACATATGAGGAAGAAAACCAAATAAGTTTTCAGGTGGTAGCACAGATAGTAGACGAATAATATTTATAATGTAATGATCAGTGGTAGATTCTTGAGAGGTGATGATCTATATTTTCAGTTCCATTATGTGTTTATTATCTATGTATCTACATAAACCTCCCTCCATATTCATAGATTTACTCTATGAACCATTAAGATAGTAGATTTATTTTTATTTTGATTGGGGGAGGGACAAACAAATTTTTTCTAGAGAGGGAGCCGTAACATAAGTCGTTGAAAAAGAAATAATATTTAATTTTGAAATCAATTCTTTAATATCCGATACATATAAATCATCATAATTCAAATCACTTGATAACTCCACGACTACTTGCACTATCAAAAATGAGTTAAAATAAGCTAACAAATGAACAAATCTTTTTGTCTTGACCACATCTAATCCTTTAAAACTAGGATTTCTTTGACGACAACCGAGCTTGACATCAGATTTTTTTTTTACCAAAGATAATCACCGTTGACCAAATGATTTCGAATAATCCCTCCAACATTACAATGATTATTGTCCTCGTGAAAGTTTATGTCAACATCCAGGCACAGGTAATTCTATGAAGGTACCTGCCATTGAGATGACCAAGATGAGAGAGCGGAATTCCAAGATATTGGCATAGGCACTGCGATGTGTTTGTATTCTTGTAAGATCTTATTAGCTCGACTCAAATTGGGACGTAGATCTTCATATTCCTGCTATGGATTGCTCGGCGTTAACTCTAGATTGCTATATCTGCACAATAAACTCCTCAATCTATCTGTACACCCAAACTTCGAAGGCTTAAATATAGGATTCTCACCTCTTGAACCTTAAATTATTTTAGTCCTCTCTAAATTTTATTGTTTCTCCAAAATATTTTCATAATCCGGTAATAAAATAAAATATGACAAATTGTGTCTCGTAAATATAATTGTGCCAGGTAAAGCGCGCGGTAGCTAGTAAATATAAAATAAAATAATTATTATATACAAATAATTATTAGGTTAAATTCTTTTTATTAGGTTAAAATTGTTCAAAATTTATTAAGTTTTTAAGACTACATATACTTACTATTAATAATAAAATATTCTTTTGCCATTAGATAAATAGGCATGTACGTGTGTCCTGGTTCATCAAAAAACATGATGAATCGCTTGGCTGTACTAGGACTAATTTGAATCTTAAAACTAAAATTAATGGCTAAGTTAGAAAGTAAAATTATCGAGAAATGTTTGGTAGTGAAGGAGCAATTCAACATAAAAGGCTTCACAATGAACTTTTAGGTGCATAAAATATTATTGTCGCGTTGCCAATTTCAAATGTCATTGAGAAGTTTCTGCAATAGACAAGACGAACTCTTAAGCAAGGGATTTTTGGGTGTTCTCTTATATTTTAAATAGATGGATTCCCTTGAAAAAAAACTACAATTTGGTAGAATATACTTGAGGTAAAAATCAAGAGAGCATTTTTTTTTAAATAGTCAAAATGATACCTCATTTTGATTTTTTTTTTTAATCAAAAGGGCGTCCTATATCTTAATTAAATCGGCAATTTACCAAAAGGCGTACCTAAAAATAGAAAATTACCAAAAGACGTATCATGGTTTCTATTTTATCAAACAGCGCAACCCTTTAAGTGAACTTCCTAATATACCCCTCCCGCCACTAAATGCCTTTTTGGATTCACGTTTTCGAGACATCCGAACCACTTTTATAGTAAAAAACTAATATGTGGTTCGGATGGCCAGGTAGTAGAAATTTTCTCAACCTATATATATATTACTACCTTGCACAAGTCGAATCATCACGAGGGTACGTATATATTTCGACCTTGCACAACTAAATTCATCACCAAGGCAGCTGAGGAAGATTGGTGTTGAATGAGATAAAGCAAGCAACAGATTGGTAACAAATACAAATAGTAATGTACGTATGATTGTTATCTTTATGGTATCAGACCTAGTTTTATACTTATCAAGTCTTTCTACAATTTTTATGTGATCAGTGAGTCGAAGGGTGGTATGCATTACATAATAAGGGCTGTCAGAAATTTGTTAAAGTTAAGATAAATGAAAACTTGAATTCGACCTAGGGGTGATATCTTATCATAATTTCAGGCCGTAGGAGGGCCTGAAATTAAAGGAACCTGAAATTAAAGGATTTCAGTCCCTGAGAGTGCATGATATCATTAGATTTTAGGCCCTAGGAGGGACTGAAATATGTTATTTTCAGGCACTGGGAGGCCTGAAATAAAAGGAATTCAGGTCCTCCCAAGGCCTGAAATTAAAAGATTTCAGATCATTGGATTTGAGGGCCTGGGAGAGCCTGAATCTAATGATTTCAGGCCCTCCAAGGCCCTGAAATCATATTATTTTAGACTCTGTGAGAGCCTGAACTATAATGATTTCAGGCCCAGTGAGGGCCTGAAATATTTTTATTTCAGGCCCTCGTAGGGCCTGAAATCAATTTATTTCAGGCCCTCGTAGGGCCTGAACTATAATGATTTCAGGCCCTACTGAGCGCCTGAAATCAAAAGATTTCAGGCCCTCGTAGGGCCTGAAATATAATGATTTCAGGCCCTGTGAGGGCCTGAAATCAAAATATTTCAGGCCCTCAGGTCTTCCTAGGTTCTTGATTATGATTTACAAAGTTTGTAAAATGTAATTGTAATTTATTTTTCAGGGATGATAATGTTGTTGACGAAATTCTATCCGAGATATGGAATACTCTTGATGATAATGTTGTCACGGGGAATGACTCAAAAATTACAAGGAATTTGACAATTGATCTAAATGAAGAAGCAACTAATCTAGAAGGTGAGGGTTTGAATTCTTCTACAAGAGTTGTTGAATTATTTGAGCCAACCTGGAGTGGGGAGGAAGGAATTGAAATCCGGAATGCAGATGAATTAGAACCCATTACATGTGTACTAGAATTCCAAGCCGATGATATGCAGATTGAGCAATATGAATTCCCACCAGATCAGTACAGTGACTTAGAGGAGGAGTTTCTATTAGCTGAAGATCCTTATATTTTGAATTCTCGATTGCTTGCTGGGCCAATTGGAGAGGTAGAGGTAAGAGATGGGCATGAATTTTTTGTGGGGCAGATATTTTCATCTAGAGAAGAATTCAAGAATGCACTTGTCAAACATGTCATGGTTAAGCATATGAGATATAACCCAGTTGACACCCGAAAAAATAGAGTTAAAGCAGTGTGTTTTAACCAACCATGTACATGGAGAGTAGTCGCAAGGGGGGATGTAGGGTTCACTGTTACAAAATATATAAAGGAACACCAATATGGAACAGTTAGGGAAAGTGTTGATCATCATGCATGCTCTTCATCATTTGTTGCTTCTTTTGTTGAAGAGCAATTTCTTCATAATGAACAATACAAACCAAGTATGATTATATCAGATATTAAAGCTAGATTTGGAGTGACCATATCATACAGAAAAGCATACATAGCTAGGGAGAAAATATTGAAAAAGGTTGTTGAAGATTATGATGAGGCTTACAGAGATCTTCCACAATATCTGCGTGAGTTAAGAGCTAGAGATCCTGAAACGTATATGACACTATGCAAGAATGGTGACAATCAGTTCTAGCGGTGTTTTTGGGCTTTTGGTGCTTGCCGAAGGGTGTTCAGGTCTTATTTGCGTAGACTTATAGGAATTGATGTCACACACCTAAGAGGAAAGTATTCGGGAGTAATGTTGATTGCAACGACGATTGATGGTAATGACAATGTTCTCCCAGTTGCCTTTGCAATAGCTGAAGTTGAATGTGGGTCTGCATGGGAGTGGTTTTTGGAGCATATAAAGAGGTTCTTTACTGTCGATAATCACTCAATCACCATAGTATCAGATAGACATCGGGGCATTATATCAGTAGTTAGAAAAGTCTACACAAAAGCGCATCATGCCTTTTGTTGCCATCACATGTGTTGTAATATGGTAACTGATACTGAAGTAGAGCTGCTGTAGGTTTGTTTTGGGCAGTAGCACGAGCCAACACAACACTCCAATATGATATGATAATGTAGATAATGATTGAAAAACATCCAGATGCCCATAAATGGCTTAAGAACATTGACCCTAAAAGGTGGGCAAATGCACACTTTAGTGGGAGAAGGTACAGAATGCTTACCATGAATTGTGTGGAGAGCTTAAATGCTTTGTTCAAGTCTACACGTGAGCTTTCCATAAACAGGTTAATTGATAATACAAGAAGAAAAGTTGCTCAATAGTTCTATAACCGTAGAGAGGAAGTCTCCAAATGACATGTTGCTTTGACACCTAATGCTACAAAAGAAATGGATTCAAGGAGAGAGAAAGCAAGAGCTTATAAGGTTCACCCTTACTCTCAATCAGAAATAGAAGTAGAAACATGGGACACTTCATACATTGTTGATTTGGAAAAAAAAAGTTTTGTCATTGTGGGGAGTTTCAAATTTCAGGACTTCCTTGCTCACATGCTATTGCCGTAATAATTCATAGGAACATGGATATACTCCTATATTGTGAGCATTATTTTTATTCAGAAACTTGGAAGTGGGTTTACATGGATCGTATTTTTCCTTGTAGAAGCAAGCAGTTTTGGCCTACTGGAGTAAACGACATTACAGTTCTATGTCCCCGTAGTCTTGTGCAGCCTGGTAGATGAAAGAAGGCACGGATAGAGTCCAGACACAATGGTAAGGTGAAACTAAAATGCAGCCGGTACAAACAACTTGGTCATAATAAAAGGACATGTAGAATATCGCCAGCCCCAAGGTCTTGAGTTCATTGGTATATGTAGGGACCCAATATTTTGATTGAAGTGGCTATTTTGTATGGAGGAGAACTCAATGTATATATTTTGTATATTGTACAACCATAGTATTGTCAAAAAGTAGTTGTTCTTAATGTTGTGACATGAAGAAGTATTTCAATATTATGATACATTTCTTCTTGTGTAATTTTATATAAGCATCAAAGATCTGGTGTGAAGTCCTCTGATTTTTAAAACCATAATAATGTTATTTCATGTCTTGTAGGCCTGAAGGTCTATGGTTTGTGAATATCTGTCATTTGAGGCCCTCTGTTTGTTTGCTTTGTTGATTCATGGGTCTGTGCCAACTGATACTGTATTAACACGTAATTGATAATCATTAGGAATATGTTTGCAGACCAAAAATATCATCTCCTAGCTAGCTAAACTCTAACTACTGGTAATGAGTTTTGAGAAATCAAAAAATCATAGGTCCATGAAACAAACCTCCTAATGTGCCAAATTCTGAAAATATGAGGTAATGATGTGGATGCAATTAAATTGTGGTATGCAATGTCTATTTAGGTACTCTTCATCTTGTTTCATATTAAAAAGATTTTCACACCTATATAAAATATTTAATCATTCTTTTATTGAATTATTTGAAATCTAAAATGAGATTATTGTTTCAGGCCCTGCGTGGGCCTGAACATTATTGTTTCAGGCCCAGCGTGGGCTGTGAATTCAATGAAGGTTAGAGGAAAAGTGAGGTTCAATATTACTTATAGTATCGTCAAGAGGACAGACTATAGATTAGAGATTACATAATAACAAGGATGGAAAGCAATGCTCCATTGGAGTATCAAAATGGTTTACATACATTATACATACAAACATATATTGTTTGTCATTACACTTAAAATATACAACTGAATCATTTTGTTTCATGCCACCGTGGTCCTGAATTCAAATGATTCCAGCAAAAGCATGGTTCAATATTACTGATGGGTTTCGACAACAATTAAAGATTACAGATTATATATGAGACAAAAATAATGATCCAAATCCAAGTTTCATTGATTTGAAAAGGAGTACATAGATTGTATAAATACAAATATACAATGTTTGTCATCACAATTACATACGCTTAGTATCAACAAAAACAATATTTACATATTTAGCTTCCAGCAGTTGTCTCTCATTATTTTATATCCCACCTAAAATCGATAATTTTTCATTTGCTTTTGGCTAAAATTTGTTGATCTTTGAAAAACCAAACTTTCAGCATACCGCATCATGAAAAATGCACAATCCAACCTGAAAAATCAATATTCACATTGTTGTCATCTTATAAATCCAACCACGAAATCAATTGTTATATTTAACAAAAATAAACATCCTCTTACGATCTGCTTTGGGTGGGTCCTTCGACAACAATTTTATTAAACTCTGTCCCAACAATGGAAGGCAATCCTTTATTCCATATCTTATAATATGACCAGTTCATATTTTTGAAAAACGCCACCTACATAGATATTACATTAGTAACACTTATATTACATTGAACCTTTTTGTAGAGAGATATATATGAAATTGAAAACTTACAGTTTTTTCAAATTTGGCAGTGTACCCTTCTGTGGCGCCGAGAGAATTATAATGATGGATACTACCTTCCTCGAGGTCAATAATCATTAGATGCCAATGATCATCTGCATTATTTAGAGGACAGATGATATATCTAATTGGCTTATCCGTATCAGTAGTAATAGTTTATTCAAATGCCTAAGCGTGAATCACCTCAAAAAGTTCCTATGTTTATTAAAAAGGAAGTGTCAGTGGACTAAATCATAGAAAAAAAACAAAACAAGTAGCTAATTGACTTACATCAAACCCCACCCCACAGAATATGGTGGTGGTATGGTGAGTTACACGTTTTCGCTTCATTTGCAATAATTGTCCAGTAAGTATTTATGCAATCCCCGGTGGTGTAGTCATTCCAATCAAATGTTGTCAAAAATGATTGCATATCTAATGTAAAGGTCCCATTGGACCAAACTGGAATCAACTCATACCTACATGCAAATAAGATAAGCAACTTAATAACAATGTGAATGATTAAATTGTATTAATGAATGTCAATAATCAATATTGTTTTACAATATTTATCCAAACGCAATAGCAACTAACTCACTTTAATTTACTATTCAACAATCTCTGCATCTTTATTCTTCTTAAAAAATGCCCTCGAATTCTTCAATATTTTGCTTTTGATCTTTTGAAATTCTTTAGCTTTAGCTGCTTGATGTTCAGATAAGTTTGTTTGGGTGGAGGTAGCAGATTTTGTTGTTTGTGTGGTAGTATCTGACAATGATGGGGCAGGAGCCTTGTCATCTTCATCTTCATCTTCATCCTCATCCTCATCCTCATCCACAACAACTTGTTTGCTCTTGCCTTTGGCCTGGTATTCTTGTCTGACCTGTGAAATTTTCCTTTTTTTGGCAAGTGACTCAACTTGATCTAACTTTTTTCTTTGCAATTCTTGATGCAACTTCATGATTTTTCGGTTAGAGTGAAGTATATACTCTCTCTTACAGCTACCCTTTTATCATTTTGCTCTTCTTGTGCTTTAAGCTGTGAATCTTTGTCACCAATTGTTTTATCCTTTTCAACAATGATGTCATCTTTTTGTTTCAGCTGGGACTCCTTCTCTGCAATTATTGTGTCTTTCTGAGCAATAATTTGATCCTTGGCACTGATGGCTGTTGCCGTCTCTGTTTTGGCTTCCTCCAAACTTTTAAGTGCTATATTTAATTGTTGTAGTAAGGTTTCAATTTGTTATTGTTTTTGTATACATAAATTGCAGTCTTCCATTTGTAAGGGCTGTAGCCTTCCTTGTGCTGCCTGGCTTCCTTCTGGTGCCTCCTGTAATACCTCACAGAGTACCTCAGGTGGTTGAGTTGGAGGAGAGTAGTCAGGTACCAAATCATGCTCTATATCAAACGGAATTAAATCAACAATAATTAAATTTATGCCCAGACGGTCTATCGTCCTCTTGATACTTTCAACATGGGCTTTAGGCCAAGTCCACGAAGTATTCTTGGCAATCTATGAGGATGTTTAGGAGCAGCAATACTAATATGTTCAGTAACCCATACCTGCAACATCATTATAATCAGTAAATAATATCCATCATCAAATTATATGAGCAGGTATATGTACTCTAACTTACAGCCAAAATATTTAGAAATCCCTTGAGCAAGGGAGCCTTGGCCGGTTGGGTTGAATCACCTACATGTGGTCTTTGCCTCAATGTCACCTCCTTTCCAATGGCTCCCAATTGAGGAGCCATGAAATTGTACACGACATTGCACCAATTATAGTTTGGTAGATTATCAAAATTATCTACGCAATCAATAAGTGATAGGGCAGGAATTGCAAGTATGCTGCTAGTACCACAAAATAGCACTGTACAAAAAAAAATAGAGTATATACAGCTGACAGTACAACTTGTCATTGGCTGTAGACTTTATTAGCAGTTTCTCCAAATGGCGTGCAGAACAACTGGAATCTTCAAAATACTCCTTGTACAGTTGGCTGGAGGCCTCATTCAAATCAAGTTGAACTATCTCTCCATGGTCAGGTAGCCCTAGAATCAGTGATATATCAAGCATTGTGAAATTGAGTTTTTTCCCATGGAATACAAAGCTCTGTTCTTCTTCATCCCAATTATCAAACATGTTCTAAACCTGGGGTCTTACACAAGAACTAGTAGGAAGGTCCAGGACCCAAGAGAAGGGTGTTTCTCGAAGCAACTGTTCTTGTGCTGGTGTGGGTGGAACATAATCAATAAAATTTTTGAAATGGCAAAGGCTACTTTTCCAGTTCATTCGTTTACTTTGACCTCTGTTGACAAAACTTGTATACTCGGTAGGCAATTTGATTTTTCGTTGAGTCAGCTTTTTTTTAGCATGACTTCCCCCAGGGACTTGTTGTTTCTTTGATTTGGTGGGAGGAGCTTTCTTTGAAGATGATCTTTTTTGACCCATATCAAACTTAGCAACAATCAAACAAAAAATTATTTGACACAAACAAAAATGACACTAAGAATTCGTACATAAAAGAACCTACTAAAAATCTGTCTTTTACAGAAAACTATCGATAACCCTAGGTTAAAAGCAAGAACTGAAATGACAAACTACAATTTAGGGTACGTACACTTCGTCTTGTCCGATGAGGAGGATGTCGGCGACAACTACTCCAATGAACACAAGCATGCTACCTTGAAATCGCAACCAATCTGGAGCTAGAAGATGCATGCTTAGCACTAGGCTCTTAGAGACGCTATAAATCTGAGTGACTGCTGGGCCTGATATAAAAGGATTTCAGGCCCTAAGCGGCCCTTTTTTCTTTAAATGTATGATATATATGAAATTAGATTATATCTATTTTTATTTGTAAAAATAAAACTAAATTAGAGCAAATATCATAGATATTTCTGATTTATCATGTGCAATTTATTGATTAGGTATTTATATTTAATTTTCACCACTCTTAAATTCACATATAGATGAACGAGGATGGATTTGAAATAAGAGTTATTCAGACCCACAGTGGGCCTGATATGACATATATTCAGGCCCACAGTGGGCCTGAATATATATGACTTCAGGCCCACCTTGGGCCAGATATGTCATATATTCAGGCCCACAGTGGGCCTGAATATCTCTGTGCCAGATATATCAGATATTTAGTCCCACCAAATAATGAAATTATTATTTGCAATGTAAAAAAAAATTATTGAATTATCATTATTTATTAATTAAATAGGTATATTAGTGGGTAACGTGTGCAAACCTCTAATCTTGATGTATCACCAATGAGGTGCCCAACCATCTAATCTTGATGTATCACCAATGCAATAGTAGTAGTTTAGGTATATCAGTGAGTTTTGAGCAAAACTCACTGATGGACCTCCCATAGCTGGAATTCTGAAAAACCTATATCAGTAGATAGGTTTAGCTAGGAGAGGACAATTTAGGTGCCCAACCCTCTAATCTTGATGTATCACCAATGCTATAGTAGTAGTTTAGGTATATTAGTGAGTTTTGGGCAAAACTCACTGATGGACCTCCCATAGCTGGAATTCTGAAAAACCTATATCAGTAGACAGGGTTGAGCTAGGAGATGACAATTTAGGTGCCCAACAGTCTCATCTTGATGTATCACCAATGCCATAGTAGTAGTTTAGGTATATCAGTGAGTTTTGGGCAAAACTCACTGATGGACCTCCCATAGCTGGAATTCTGAAAAACCTATATCAGTAGACAGGGTTGAGCTAGGAGATGACAATTTAGGTGCCCAACCCTCTCATCTTGATGTATCACCAATGCTATAGTAGTAGTTTAGGTTTATCAGTGAGTTTTGGGCAAAACTCACTGATGGACCTCCCATAGCTGGAATTCTGAAAAACCTATATCAGTAGACAGTGTTGAGCTAGGAGATGACAATTTAGGTGCCCAACCCTCTCATCTTCATGTATCACCAATGCTATAGTAGTAGTTTAGGTATATCAGTGAGTTTTGGGCAAAACTCACTGATGGACCTCCCATAGCTGGAATTCTGAAAAACCTATATCAGTAAACAGGGTTGAGCTAGGAGATGACAATTTAGGTGCCCAACCCTCTAATCTTGATGTATCACCAATGCTATAGTAGTAGTTTAGGTATATCAGTGAGTTTTGGGCAAAACTCACTGATGGATCTCCCATTGCTGGAATTCTGAAAAACCTATATCAGTAGACAGGGTTGAGCTAGGAGATGACAATTTAGGTGCCCAACCCTCTCATATTGATGTATCACCAATGCTATAGTAGTAGTTTAGGTATATCAGTGAGTTTTGAGCAAAACTCACTGATGGACCTCCCATAGCTGGAATTCTAAAAAACTTATATCAGTAGACAGGGTTGAGCTAGGAGATGACAATTTAGGTGCCCAACCCTCTCATCTTGATGTATCACCAATGCTATAGTAGTAGTTTAGGTTTATCAGTGAGTTTTGGGCAAAGCCCACTGATGGACCTCGCATAGCTGGAATTCTGAAAAACCTATATCAGTAGACAGGGTTGAGCTAGGAGATGACAATTTAGGTGCCCAACCCTCTAATCTTGATGTATCACCAATGCTATAGTAGTAGTTTAGGTATATCAGTGAGTTTTGAGCAAAACTCACTGATCGATCTCCCATTGCTGGAATTCTGAAAAACCTATATCAGTAGACAGGGTTGAGCTAGGAGATGACAATTTAGGTGCCCAACCCTCTAATATTGATGTATCACCAATGCTATAGTAGTAGTTTAGGTATATCAGTGAGTTTTGGGAAAAACTCACTGATGGACCTCCCATAGCTGGAATTCTGAAAAACCTATATCAGTAGACAGGGTTGAGCTAAGAGATGACAATTTAGGTGCCCAACCCTCTCATCTTGATGTATCACCAATGCTATAGTAGTAGTTTAGGTTTATCAGTGAGTTTTGGGCAAAACTCACTGATGGACCTCCCATAGCTGGAATTCTGAAAAACCTATATCATTAGACAGGGTTGAGCTAAGAGATGACAATTTAGGTGCCCAACCCTCTCATCTTGATGTATCACCAATGCTATAGTAGTAGTTTAGGTATATCAGTGAGTTTTGGGCAAAGCCCACTGATGGACCTCCCATAGCTGGAATTCTGAAAAACCTATATCAGTAGACATGGTTGAGCTAGGAGATGACAATTTAGGCGCCCAACCCTTTAATCTTGATGTATCACCAATGCTATAGTAGTAGTTTAGGTATATCAGTGAGTTTTGGACAAAACTCACTAATAGATCTCCCATTGCTGGAATTCTGAAAAACTTATATCAGTAGATAGGGTTGAGCTACGAGATGACAATTTAGGTGCCCAACCCTCTAATCTTGATGTATCACCAATGCTATAGTAGTAGTTTAGGTATATCAGTGAGTTTTGAGCAAAACTCACTGATGGACCTCCCATAGCTGGAATTCTGAAAAACCTATATCAGTAGACAGGGTTGAGCTTGGAGATGACAATTTAGATGCCCAACCCTCTAATCTTGATGTATCACCAATGCTATAGTAGTAGTTTAGGTATATCAGTGAGTTTTGGGCAAAACTCACTGATGGACCTCCCATAGCTGGAATTCTGAAAAACCTATATCAGTAGACAGGGTTGAGCTAGGAGATGACAATTTAGGTGCCCAACCCTCTCATCTTGATGTATCACCAATGTTATAGTAGTAGTTTAGGTTTATCAGTGAGTTTTGGGCAAAACTCTCTGATGGACCTCCCATAGCTGGAATTCTGAAAAACCTATATCAGTAGACATGGTTGAGCTAGGAGATGACAATTTAGGTGCCCAACCCTCTCATCTTGATGTATCACCAATGCTATAGTAGTAGTTTATGTTTATCAGTGAGTTTTGGGCAAAACTCACTGATGGACCTCCCATAGCTGGAATTCTGAAAAACCTATATCAATAGACAGGGTTGAGCTAGGAGATGACAATTTAGGTGCCCAACCCTCTCATCTTGATGTATCACCAATGCTATAGTAGTAGTTTAGGTTTATCAGTGAGTTTTGGGCAAAACTCACTGATGGACCTCCCATAGCTGGAATTCTGAAAAACCTATATCAGTAGACAGGGTTGAGCTAGGAGATGACAATTTAGGTGCCTAACCCTCTAAACTTGTTGTATCACCAATGCTATAGTAGTAGTTTAGGTATATCAGTGAGTTTTGGGCAAAACTCACTGATGGACCTCCCATAGCTGGAATTCTGAAAAACTTATATCAATAGACAGGGTTGAGCTAGGAGATGACAATTTAGGTGCCTGATAAGTACCATTTTATTGATTATTTTAATTGCTAAAATCTATGTTTGACCCATGTTTTTCTTGCTTAATTGTGAAATTACCCTAGGTTTTAGAACTTACCTTTATTTTGGACTTAATTATAAATCTTGATATTTTTGAATTATTTGGCCACTAAATTTTTGACCTATTTTTGTAGGCATGAAAGGATCAAGGACCTAGGGCATACTGGGTCAAACTTCAGTCGGAAGTGGACCCGGATCGAGTTATCAAGCTTCGGATTAATCTGGGCCGTCCGATTCAAAAGCGGCTAGATCTGAGCCATCTGGGACCATCTGAGCAATCCAAGCTGGGGTTAGGGCTGATCATGCACTCTGATCATGATTTGAAGGTTTCATTCCAATCAGAGCTCATTCAACCGTTGTATCAAGCTCGGAGGGCTCTAGACTGTCCATTCAAAGATTAGGTTGATCTGGACCATTCGTTGCAAATCTGGAGGATCCGAGCTACCCCGAGGCAGATCCGGACCCTTGATCAACATCATCAAAGTTTGGGTCAGATCGGATGAAGATCAGCCGTTGGATTTCCTCAAATCAATTTGAGTCGTCCGTTGTTAAGTACTTAATCAAAAATTCCCTCAGTTTCTTCCTCGTCACGTCTTCGCCGTTTCTTCGTGTTCTTCAGCAGTTCATCATCGTTTCTTCAAGTTCTTCATCTAAGGAGGCGTGACCACCTCAATCTCAACCTTGGATCAACATCTGAATCAGTGGAGGATAGTTTTGTTGGAGATTTCAGCTCAATTTGCGTCGGAACAGGGCTGTTTGAGTGTTTCGGCAGTTCTGCTATCCAATCGCCTGTTTCTCATCCACAAGTCACTTCTGATCATCTGAGACGTCTGTAGGGGTCCTCAGGTGAGCTCAGATGATCCTCAAATCATTATCGCAATCCCAGCCATTGAGATCGAGGAGATTGGATTGAGTTTCCCCAGCTGAGTGCAGAGTGAGTTGAAAGTGATCGATTGAAGCTGTTTCCACTGATTTACGGAGCTGAAGGGGTTCTTGGCTTGCCCTTGCGTGACGAACAAAGAGGTTTTGAGCTAGGGAAGGATTGAGGATTAGCTTGCTTAGTTAATTTTCATTGTATTAGCTGCAATTCCAATTTCTGCAACTGTCCTGTTTCTGTTTTTCGTATCAGCCATATAGTTTCAATTTCTGAATTGTTCCAGCTCTAATTAGTGTTTCAATGTTGCAAGTAGTTAGTTAGATTGCTTGTTAGTGAACTCTCAAGTTTAATTTCAGTTTGTTTCATGTCTTCTTGCTTGCGTGCCAGTTGTGTAGCTGCGTATCACCCTTTAGTTTCTGCCATTTCCAGTTTTCTTGCTGCGTGCCAGTTTATTTCTAATTTTTGCAAGTTCTTTTGAATTCAGTTGTGTTTACTTTAATTCCTGCCATTGAAAACAACCTTTAGTGTGTTAATTCATTAGATCTGAATTTGTTTCTCATTCAGCTTTATTTCTGAATTTTTAGCTCAGCTGTTCTTGCGTATCAACTCCTATTTCTGCTTCATTGCATTTCATCTTTACCTTCGAGCTGTTTTGATTGATCAGTGATTGTTCCCGAATTCCTTCAGACCTGCATGTTAACTCTGAATTAGCAGTGATAGTTTTGGGCACTTAGTATCAGTTTCTGTATTGGCACAGGATTTATCTTCTCCTTTGCATCAAGTTTGCTGAAATTTGGCACTTTGTATCAAGTGCAGATTAGGCAGTGCTTGGTGCCAAGTTAAAGGTAGTTTTTAGTGAGCTATTGTGTTTGAAATTGGTTAGATTTGCATTCGGGCATTTCTGAGTTTCCTTTCAATTGTTTGCTTCAAGATTTTGTAGCCAGCTTGACTTGTGTTGGCCTTAAGTTGATTACTGAATTTTAGAGATAGTATTTGCTTTAAGTTTGCTTGCTGCTGAAAATTCCTGCCCTGCTTTTATTCATCTTTCTAGCAACTTGTTTTGCAATTTGGTATCAGATTTGTTTCCAAACTTTAGTTAAGTTCCCTTGGTTGGTTTGGTTTCCATTGATTGAGTTATCACTTGCTATCATTTGGTTAGTTTATTAATTTAGTTTTCTTCATTTTCATTGCGATTCCATTTCTATTTGCAATCCAAACCCACATTTCCTTTGAAACCCAAAAATATCGACGACACATAAATACAAGCTCAAATCACACAACATTAACTAGCCCTAGGAAAAATACGACCTGTGACCCCTTTACTACGTTTTCATCTTTGATTGCAAAAAGGGTTTCCAGCTTTTCACAAATTCTAAATTTGAGACCCACATTCGTGACAGTCTATTTTAGATCCGTCAAATTTTTGGCGCCGTTGCCGGTGAAGCAACTAGTTGATTTGTTTGATTTTTGCTTGTACGCTTATTTCATATCTTTCTTGATTTATTTTTGTGCTTACTGCCATATCTGGTGATCTGATTTTATTTGTTTCATCTTTATCTACTTTTACTGCGATTTGTTTTGGTTTTATGACCAGGTCTACAGGTGGTGATCTTGAAGAATTTGACCCTGAGATTGAGAGGACTTTCAGAGCCAGGAGGAACTAAGGCATACTTTTAGAGACTACAGATATTCCTTCTCTTCAGTCTATTCCCACTCACTCAGGCATTATCATGGCAGACCACCAGAAGACTATGAAGGAGCTCGCAGCACCAGATGCTTTATTTCAGTACTCCAGCATTGCTTATCCAGAGTTTGCTGGAGATTTTGAGCTCAGATCTGGACTGATCCACTTGTTACCAAAGTTTCAAGGATTATTTGGAGAGGATCCAAATAGACACCTGCATGAGTTTCATATTGTATGCTCTACTATGAAGCCTCAGGGCATTTCTGAAGAAGATATCAAGCTGAGAGCTTTCCCCTTTACACTGACAGGAGCAGCAAAAGACTGGTTTTACTAGCTACCTACTGGGCACGTGTCTAGTTGGATTTATATGAAGAAAACATTTTTGGAAAAATATTTCCCAGCCTCCAGAACAGCAATAATTAGAAAAAGCATTTGTGGCATTCAGCAAGTGGTGGGTGAGACGCTCTATGATTACTGGGAGAGATTCAATAAATTATGTTCAAGTTGCCCACAGCACCAGATCAGCGAGCAGCTTCTGATTCAGTACTTTTATGAGGGATTGCTGCAGATGGACAGGATTATGATAGAAGCTGCAGCTGGAGGAGCCCTAGTGAACAAAACGCCAATTCAAGCTAGGGAACTCATTTCAAACATGGCTAAGAATTCACAACAGTTTGGGAGCAGAGCATTGACTACTAGAGGAGTTAATGAAGTCCAGATGGTTTCGAACGAACAGAAAGAAATGAAGAATGCAATGGTGGAGCTCACATCAGTGATGAAGCAATTGTCTGTTAATAATGCAATTCAAAGTTCAAATCTTTCAGCAACTCCACAAGCTAATCAAGTGATAGGGGTATGCAGTATTTGCTCTAGTCAAGAGCACAACTCAGATTCATGTCCTACCCTCCAACAAGATGAGACGGTCGCGGCATTGGTTAGGGGACAATTTCAAGCAAGAAACAACCCTTACTCCTCTACTTATAACCCCGATTGGAGGGATCATCCAAATCTGAGGTACGGGAACTCTTTCTACCAACAAAACCCTCAGTAACCACAATTCCAGCAAACATCACAGCAGCCCCAACAAACACAGCAAAATCAGCAAGTTTTTCAGCCTTCGAACCAGAATTTTCAGCCTACATTTCAGCCAATGTTTCAGCAAACTCAGCCCCTATTTCAGCAATTCCAGCCTCAATTCCAGCCATATCAGCAAGGGCAGCAAGGTTTTCAATCATTTTCAACTTTCCCACCTCAAAACCAGCAAACTTTCTAGCCTTCACAGCCCTATAATCAGAATTTCCAGCCTTACAATCAAGGGTTTCAGCCTATGCAAAATCAGTCCTCATCACAGAATTTTCCATTTCAAAATCAGAATTTTCAAGGATACAACTCTCAGCAAGGTTTCCAAGCATGTCAGCCTTCTTATAAGCCCTATCAACAACCAACTCAGCCTTCTTATCAGCCCCAATTCCAACCGCAGCAGGGTAATGTTCTTCAGCCTGCTACTTCATCATTTCAAGGTCCATCAAAGCCCTATGCTAACCAAGGGGGCTATGGGAGTTCTAGTGGAGGAAATGTGCCCCAACAGAGGGTTGAAGAAATGTTTCAACAAATTTTACAACAACAACAAGCTTGGCAACAACAACAACAACAAGTTTTACAACAACAACAACAAAATCAAAACCTTGAGAGGCAAATGGGACAATTGGCTAGTGGGGTTAATCAAAGTCAAGCTCAAGGATCAAGTCAACTACCTTCCCAAACTGTTCCTAATCCGAAAGGAAACGTTAGCGCGATTACTTTGAGGAGTGGGAAGGTTACATCATCTCAAAACGGTCCAAGAGCTGAAATTTCTGAAAACCGGACAACACCTTCAATTCTAGCTCAAAACAACCCTGGAACGACTTTAAATTCAGTTGGTTCTGTTGATGCAGTCTAGTCCGGTTGTTATTTTGGTGTTTGACAATGATTTAAGTTTGGTTGAGCGAATTTGTGTTAAAGTCCTGGTCGGGGACTGGGCATGAAACCCTGGTGAGTGAAGCCAGGTCCTAGCTTGTGAAGCTAGGTTGAAATCCCGGTGAGTGAAGCCGGGTCCTGGTGAGTGAAGCCAGGTGATGGAAATCCCGGTGAGTGAAGCCGGGTCCTGGTGAGTGAAGTCAGGTGTTGGAAATCCCGGTGAGTGAAGCCGGGTCCTGGTGAGTGAAGCCAGGTATTGGAAAAGTCCTAATTCGGAAGGGTTGGGTGAAAAGTCCTAGCTTGGAGGGCTAGGTGAAAAGTCCTAACTTGGAGGGTTAGGTGCAAATTCCCATCTTGGATAATTAGGTGAAAAGTCCTGGCTTGGAGGGTCAGGTGCCTAGCTTGGAGGGCTAGGTTGGATGATGTTCTAACTCGGAAGGGTTGGGTGAAAAGTCCTAGCTTGGAGGGCTAGGTGAAAAGTCCTAGCTTGGAGGGCTAGGTGAAAAGTCCTAACTTGGAGGGTTAGGTGCAAATTCCCAACTTGGAGAGTTAGATGGAAAATCCTTAGCTTGGAGGGCTAAGGTGGATGGAAACTTAGCTTGGAGGGCTGAGTTTGAGTCCCTGGATCGGTCTGGTGATCGATCAGGGATTCTGGCACGCTGCTCCTTCGTGGATCGGTCTGGTGACCGATCCAGCGATGACTGATCGGTCGAGTGACCGATCAGGGAGCACACAGTGAGGTTGGGAACCTACTGTGCTGCTCCTGATCGATCTGGTGACCGATCAGGGAGTATGCGTTTCACCCATTGACTAGCTCCTGATCGGTCTGGTGACCGATCAGCGAGCGAGCAGTGAGGTTGAGTTCCCTTGCTGAACTACTCCTGATCGGTCTGATGACCGATCAGGATCACTGTGCAGATCGTTCTGGTGAACGATCCAGCTTCGCGGGCTTCTCACTAAGATCGATCAGGACGGTTCCTGATCGGTCTGGTGATGACCTGATCAGACTATTGACCGATCAGGTGACACCCTGATCGGTCAGTTGACCGATCAAAAGGCTTAGCCTGCGATACTCAGAAATCGCCAGATATAAGGGTGGATCGGTCCGGTGAACGATCCACGACCTAGGATCGGTCTGGTGATCGGTCCAGGAGAATCTCAAAAAAATCACGATTTCTGATTGAGCGTTGGGGATCGATCAGGACGAAGCCTGATCGGTCTGGAACCAGCCTGATCGGTCTGGTGACCGATCAGGAGGTTCTCTGATCGGTCTGGTGACCGATCAGGAGGTTCTCTGATCGGTCTGGTGACCGATCAGGAGCAGAACTTTAATTCAAATACGCTGTCAGAAGCTCTGATCGCGCTATTTTCTCTGCCGATTCTCTGATACACTGCTGATATATGTTGATATGAGTTACTAAGCTTCTATTGGAGTGTGCAGGATTTACAGGGATGATTCAAACATTGGAGGAGAGTCAATGGGAGGCTTTCCTTGGAGCAGGTTTGACTGTTTCCTTGTTTCAGGTCTCAACGGCGTCTGGAGAGCAGCTGGCAACTGACAGAGGCTCAGCTGGAGAGGGTCTTCAGTGGACTGAGTGCTCAGGGAGTCAGGGGGTCAGGCTGTGGCTTCAGTGGATGCTGATGGAGAGCCTGGTGATGGGAGCAGATGCTTAAGACGAGGCTGGAAGCAGAGGAGCGACAACGGGGAAAACAGACAGGAACTTGAGGAGTTTGGCTGTGCTGTGTGTTGTGCTCTCTGTTGCTTGGTGCTTGAGCGTTCTTGTTTCATCTTTGTGAGCTATCCTTCTCTTAGTCTCGTGAGCTTATCTTGTATCCTATTGAGACGCTTGTGGAGAGGTTTCTCCACCGAGAAGGAGGCGTTGTTTTATCCGGGTCACCGGGGCTTGATCTGCCGACGATCAAGGGATCGCCCACCTTACGGGCACGCCAAGGAGTAGGGGCAAGTTATCCCCGGACCTTGTAAACGACCATTGTTAGCGTATTGGTTTGTATTCTTCCTTCCCTGCATTTCTGTTTCTGCTGTTATATTTGTATTGCTTCCGCTGTGGCTAACCTAAGTGCAGAGAAATTTGAAAACGACTAAGTCTTGAGGGTTAGGCTATATTCACCCCCCCCTCTATAGCCATCTCGTCACCAACAAGTGGTATCAGAGCTTGGGGCTCTGTACACGGCTTAACATCCGAGAGCTTATTGACAAGATGGCTGGAAGAGAAGGAATGAGCACAAACCGACATCCATTCCTTGACGGCACAGATTTTCCATATTGGAGGTCAAGGATGGAGTTCTATCTCAAAACCAACATGAGCTTGTGGTTTTCTGTCAAGGAGGGGTTTTCCCTTCCAAAGGATAATGAAGGAAAGGAGCTTGAGTTTTCCAAGTGGTCGGCTAAGCAAATCCGGAAGGGGGAAGCCAATGCCAAAGCTATTGTCACCTTGTAATGTGGGATGACAAAGGAGGAGTTGATCAAGGTGGGTCCTTTTACAAGTGCTAAGGATCTTTGGAACAAAATCATTGAGCTCCACGAAGGAACTCATGACACCCGAATAGCTAAGAAGGACCTCCTTCACAGTCAACTCCAAAATTTGTCCATGGAAGAAAATGAAAAGGTAAGTGAACTCCATGGAAGATTCAAAGAGATCCTCAATGGCCTCCACTCCATCAATGAAAAGGTAGAAAATAGAGACCTAGTGAGGTATGTACTCAAAGCCTTTCCAAGGAATACATTGTGGTCATCCATGGTGGATGCCTACAAGGTTTCCAAGGATCTTTCTTTAGTTAAGTTAGAAGATCTATTTTGTGAAATGGAACTACATGAGATCTCTAACCAAAGCCCAAAGGAGAAAGGGTTGGTTTTTGTGGCATGTGACAGGAAGAAGAAGAAGGAGAAGGAGGAGGAAAAGAACCACTGTCATGTGGCTCTCGTAGCCTTAGAAGAATCATCCAATGAGAGCAGTGATGAATCAAGTGACTCCTCAACCGCGCCTTCATCATCTTCAGATGATGAAGAGGTAATTTCTCCCGAGCTAGATGAGTGCTATAGAGCAATAGCTTGCTTGACAAACATGCTCAAAAGGTTCTAAGAACAAGATTAAATCCTTGAGATTTGAGGTAGAAAAATTGAAAACCTCTAAGGATGAGGATGCTAATGATTTGCATGATGACTTGCATGTTAAGACCCTTGAAAATGAGAATAAGGACGTGAAGAGCGAAGTTGAAAACCTCAAGAATGTTCTAGAGAAGTTTTCAACAAGCTCTAAAACATTAGATATGATACTCAACTCACAAAGGGTGATATACAACAAGGTTAGTGTGGGTTACCAACCTAAAGAACCTAGTGTCATATCTTTAATGTCAAGAACCTATTTTAGATCATCAAATGATTCTAAGGTTCGAAAAGTCAAAAAGAAATTGACTAAGGCATGGGTGCCAAAGTCATTCATTGTAGACTCTTTAGGTCCCAAAATTTGGGTACCTAAAACTTCTATCTTTAGAATTGTATAAGCATTATTTGAGGGGGAGCATCTATCAACATGGGAGGTTGATATTTGATGCTCCAAACCCATGACCAAAGGCAAAATTGTCATTCACATGGATGGTTATGGAAAATTCGAATTAAATGCTTTGAGCTCCATTGTTTTAGATTTTATGACAATATAATCCCTTGGCTAGTGATTTTTATGATATTCATGTGTTAAAATACTTAGTCATGGTATAATCTACTTTAGTGTTTAAGTTCTTCCATGATCAAGTATGCCATGATTTTCTTATATGTATTATGCCAACATGAAGAACACATGGTTTGTGAAAATCACTATGAAAATCTCACAATACATGATTAGACAAAGAACATGAGTTTAAGGCCTAGGCTTAAGCTTTTCTTATTATTTTGGAGATGAACCTAGATGAGTATGCCATGACTTTGGTGTTTGGATTATTAACATTAATCTATGACATGCCCATTTTGATTAAGAACAATATCAACATATAGCTTAAATTGATCATGATGTGAAATAAGCATGTTTTGGAATTTTGATCATCCATTGGAATTGGCACAAACCTAATTTTGGTTAAGAACAACATGATCATATAGGTTATGATGTTTTAAGTTCCATGACTTGTTTGATTTCCCACTGATCATGCCTTGGTACACATAGACTTCATTCATGTATTGATGTTGATAAATAACAAAATGCATCCATGCTATCCATGATTATAAATCTCCTGTTCAAATGATGGTATGCATACCTGTCTTGGAATTTTGATACTAACATGTTTTGACATTTAAGTTCATGCTTAGAGCATACTGATCATGCTTTGATATAAACCTGTGTTTGGGACTCAAGTTCATACTTAGAACGTATTCATCAAAATTGATACAAACATGTGTTGTTTCTCCTCATAGAAACTCTTAATTCTTAATATGCAATAACACTTGGTTAAGAGACCCCATGTTTGGAACCAAAGTAATTAAAATCAATTGAATTAGGGGTTTGGGAATGACTAAGAATTGAAACAAACCTGATTTCAGAATTGTTGAAATTGGTTTCTGAAATTTAGAACTCAGAAAACATCCTGTGCCGAACCTGATCGGTCCACCGACCGATCAGGGATCTGTAACGCCCTAAAATTTCCCCTTTTAAGTCCTTAAAGTCCTTGAAATTAGTTAAGAATGTTTTAGAAATATTCTAGATATTTTTAGAAATTTTTAGAATATTTTTGTGGATTTTTCTGAGTCCGTTTAGTATTTTTAAAAAAAGAAAAACTTTTAAAGGGCAGCAGGGGGTTCGAACTCGCGACCTCCGGAAGAGCCAGCCCTTAAGGGCGCGCGCGGGACCAGCTGGGCTAGGGTACCAAGCACAACAAAAGGTGGAGAGAAATATATTTATAGAGTAGTTACATTTTTTTTACAAAGATAATATAAATAGATAAGTTAAGAGAGGAAATTGGATTTTTGGTTTTCTCTCTTCCTCACCCTAGCCGCGCGATGCACGGGAATTCTCCCCCTCACGCACGCACGCCAACACCAAGCCCTTTCTCTCCTCTTCCAAGGGGCGCCGGCCAAGGAGGGATCAAGGAGAGGGGAGCGTTGCGTTCGTCTCGACGAGGAGAACGCGTAGGTGCGAAGAAATCTCCGAGACTCCGAGTTTCTCCGGAACATCCAACGCCAATTTCGGTCGTAAGTCCAAGATATCGAGGTAAGTACTGCTCACCTGCAGTAAGAGGCGGTTTTTCCGCAAGTTTTTCCCGTTAGAAAGTTAAAAATACGATTTTTCCATTAAATTGTGATTTATGCATGTAACCCTAGTTTAATTCATGCTTGTATGAGTTAAGTAATTACCCTATATGAGTTTAGGGTCTAAAAAAGCTATAAGAAAAGAAAAGAAGATAAAGATAAGAAAAGAAAAGGCCAAGGCCTTAAGAAATCCCCAAAAGTCAAGACTTAGGGATTTGGGCACACAAGTGCTCGTTAAAATGCCAAGGCATTCAAGATAAGAAGAAAAGTAAGTATTTTATTTTCTAAGGCCAGTACCCGGCGTCCAAGGGCGTCTTTAAAGAAATCCAGGTGTCCAATTCTAAGGTCTTGGCCCTGGTAGACCAAGGTCTGCTCTATTAGGATTGGTGGCTCGCTACCCCAACCTTTTAGGGAACGCGCATGAGATGGTACTTACGTCTTAAGTGGATCCAAGTGAGTTATTATTTTCAAGTATATGCTTTAGCAAAGTTTTCCAAAGTTTAAGAAAGTTTTCTAAAAGTTAAAGAAAGATTTAAAAGTCAAAGAATTGCTAAAGTTTCAAGTTAAGCTAAGAACAAATAAGTAAAGACTTATTAGTGCTTTAGTATGCATGTCTTGAATTATACATGTTATTTTAGTGTTTCTTTTAAGCATAAGAATATCTCATGTGATTTCACATTGTTTAAAAAGCATGTTTGCACATTTTCGAGATTTTGTGAGCTAGATAGTACTTACTAAGCTTTTTGCTTATTAGTTGCATTTCCTCTTGCTGCAGGTAAAGGTAAAGGCAAGCAATTCTGAAGGAAGGCGACAAGGCGGTGCTGAGTGACGTGTGTGTGGTGGCTGACCTTGGAGAGGTCCTTGGGACAAGAGGAATAAAAGACTCAAAATCCATTTGGTTATAGAGTCTTAGTTTAAGTTAGATTATATAGAAATTATCCAAGTAATTGCGTTTTAGATATTTTGCATGTCTTAAAACCACAAGTAAAGATTCCATGTCATTTCATTTAGCATACATATCCTTATGATTGCATTGGATGAGTAGAAGTGTGAGTAGTTTTGAATATTGATACTTTGTTGGAGCTATTGATGCATGTGCCAAGATAGTGCTAGTTTCCCTTTGAATCAAGTTTTTATTGCTTAAATATGCTTAGAAAAGTTGCATTCACATTTCACAATGCTTTAGTAAGGTTATAGAACATGTATTTGGTGTTATGAATGCATAGGAGTTAAGTTTGGTACAAAACTCTAGTTTAAAGTTCTTATAGATTTTCATAACTTAATTACTTCCGCAAAAGTCCAAATTTCGAGTTTATGAAGTTGTTTTGATTGGCTAAAATGTTTAGGAAACTAGTATAGAGTATAGAAATGGTGTTGTGTCTTTGTATGACTTGAAACTATATGTTTGGTGGACTTTTGAAACAAAGTTTCGAATCTGAATTTCAGCTTTTCAGGCGTGCCAGTCGACTGGTTCAGTATCAGTCGACTGCCCTATCGAACGGCAGCTTCTGTTCGATGCATCAGTCGACTGCCAAGAGGCCAGTCGACTGGTGCCGCGCCCAGAAACTTTCTGTGGCCGATACCAGTCGACTGGTTAGATCGCAGTCGACTGGTACCATTGCAGAGAAGTCCTATAGATGAAAAGAAGTGTGCCATTGTATCATGCATGACTATTAGAGTTAGAATATCATCCCTAGATGGATTTAAAAGAAAAAAAAAAGAAGTTCCGCATTCTTAGTCGTGCATTAGAGTCAAGATAGTAGATAAAGTAGCGGATCCGTCTAAGGTAGAGAAGGCGGGTCGCTACAGTTGGTATCAGAGCCGTTCCCATTCTCCAGCATCACACACACATCAGCATCAACCTTGCCGTCTTCAAGTAAGAAAGCTTTAAGTTTTAGTTTTCTATTGCTCCTTTATTTAATTGCAGTATAGAGAAATGCTTAAGTACTTACTCACATGTGCATAGAACAAGGAAGCATGTTTAATACCTTAGTATCACGGAATCATGTTTAATCCCTAGAATGGATATTAGGTTACTAAGTGAGAAGACAAGTTTATACCTAGAGAGGTAGTAGTGATTTCTTGTTCCCTTATGCATTATCAAGATGGCAAGAAGAGGCCGAGCTCCTAATGCAAGGAACAGAACTCCAGTTCAAGATAACAATGAGCCTGACACAGAACAGCCAAACCTGATGGCAGTCATTGCTCAAATGCAAGCTCAGATTTCAGAGCAACAGAAGACCATCACCACACTGATGGCAAATCAGCACCCAGAGCCCCCTACACCACCCACAGCAGGAGTGGAAACTCCAGTGGTGGCTGAAGTTCCACCAGTCACACAGGAGACCCCTGCCGTGGACCGAAGACAAGAAGCATACCTCGTCCAGTGGCAGAGGCTGAAACCCGAAAGCTTCTTAGGCACGACTGAGCCCTGGGATGCCCAGGCTTGGTTCAAGACTTTAGAGAGCACGATGGAGCTTCTTGACTGGCCAGAAGTCGAGAAGGTCAAATGTGCCTCCTTCTGCCTAACTGGAGACGCTCGTATATGGTGGGAGCGAGTCAAGAGTAAGAGGATTGTCAACCAGATGAGCTGGGCAGATTTCGAGCAAGAGTTCTATGAGGAGTTCTTCCACATGCGGGTTACCAACAAGCACTACAAGGACTTCATGGAGTTCAGACAAGGTAGCCTACCAGTGGGAGAAGCAGTCGCGAAGTTCAACAGACTAGCTCGCCTCTGCCCAGAGCTAGTCAGCACAGAGAAGGAGCGAGTCAGACTGATGCTCCGCATGCTGAACCCTGAAATAGCACTCAACGTGAACAGCGGGACGCACCGACCCCAGACCAGCGAGGAGTTGGTCAGTAGTGCTCTAATCTCAGAGCACTATCTGAATAGCATCAAGGCACAACAAACACAGCAGAAGCCAGTCCTGATTGAGAACAAGACAATAGGAGGCCAGAAGCCTCAGCCAAATAACCAGAACTGGAAGAACAAGAACCACAAAAGGAAGCAGTGGCCTGGCAGCCAAAAAGGAAACCAAGAGAACAAGCAAGCTAGGTATCCACCTTGTCCTAAGTGTGGGAGGACCCATCCAGGAGCATGCCTTTTGGGTGTAACTGGATGCTACTCATGTGGACAAGAGGGACACAGATCCAGAGACTGCCCAAACAAGTTTAAGGTACTTCCTCAGCAGTCCGTACAGTATGGAGGCAAGCCTCAGTTACATTACATGCCTACTATACTGGAGGGACCTCAGATCAGTCAGGGAGGGTTGGAAGCAGCACCAGTTCCAACCAATGCCAGAGTCTTTTCCCTCACGAAGGAAGAAGCTGCCAGCGCCTCCACGGTCGTAACAGGTCAAATAGTTATTTTTCAGCATTTAGCTACTACACTGTTTGACACTGGGGCGACCCATTCTTTCGTATCAGTACCTTTTGCTAGTAAGTTACAGGTGCCTGCAGAGAGTTGGGAGTCCAGATTCCTGACAACTCTCCCTTCAGGGGAAATCATGGAATCCACCCAGCGGCTCCGGGCTGTGCCAATCAAGATTTCAGACCGAGAGCTATATGTCGATCTGATAGTCCTTGCAATGCAAGACTTCGACATCATACTGGGCATGGATTTCCTCAGTAAGTACAGTGCTTCAGTGGACTGCCGTAGAAGGAAGGTGGTTTTCAGCCCAGAAGGAGAACCACCGTTCGAGTTTCAAGGAGCCCCAAGGAGGAAGACTCAGAAATTCCTCTCAGCCTTGGCAACCCACCAGATGCTAGAGCAAGGGTGTGCTGGTTTTTCTTGCACACGTAGTGGACTCAGAAGCAAAGAAAGAACTCAAGCNTTCTCTTAATAACAGTAGAAAGCAAATTATTATAGGCAGGATGGAACTCCACAGAAAATAGATACATTAAAACTATCCCCAAAAATACAAGATGACCAATCAGCAAAATGGCTAGAAATCATGTAGAGAACTAAGGTTATTGGTCCAAGCAGAGGAACAAATTGAATTTACTAGGATGTACATGAATCCATTTGATGACAGATGTATAACCTGATTTTGCTACTCGCAAGGCTATTTTTACAGGACACAAGTAGACATTATTTCTCTGTTCCTGCTTGTTTTTGGCCATCTGTTTGTGCAAGTATAAAATTAAAAAGGATTCTCAATGCACAGAACCACAGGAGATATAACTGGAAAGTAGATCCCTCAAACTAATAATATTTACAAAAACTCAAGATTTAAGTGCTGAATTTTGAAGAATTGATTTTCACCTGGTCCAAGGAGTACTGATTTGATGGTAAAGAAATTTATTGAACACAAAAAAGGTTATTTAAGGGAATGTTTAATCAGGTGGAAGAGTTGTTTACTTTGATGGAGGCTGACAGAAGAGCTGAGAAGAAAGCAGATGGGGAACCTCCAGCCTCCAAACTTTGACCCATCCATATATAGTAGAAGATGAGAGAGAAGGTGACTTGACAAAGAAAAACATCACAAGTCAGAAGTTTTTCCTCTTTTCCCATTATTTCCTCGTATTCGAGTAACAAAAGAAGGGATCATCTTCATCCTCTCAAATAAACAGTCCAAGAAGCATACTACAATTATAACGAACCTTTCAAATTCTGCAGATTGCTCTCGCAGTTGTTTAGTTAATATACACGCATCAACTTCTGCAAAGGAAAGTTGCTATAGGCTGTGTTGGTTCTCAAATCAACTACCTACAGAGTATCAAGGAACAGATCCAGTTGGCTCGTGAAGCTAGTTTATTTTTGAACTGATTGTACCAAACATTTTTCAGGAGACAAGTCATTTCCAAATAACATCAAGCTACAACCTGAAAAGAGTTCCTCTGGCCCTCTCTCTATTTCTTAACTAAACTCAAACATGATGACCAGGTTTGTCTGATCTTGTTTGGAATTTTGAATGGAATTACGGTTGGGATGTCTGGGCTGGGAACATCATTTTTTTTAAAAAATAATCTATAAGATTATAGAATCATGAAGAGCAAGACTACTCGAAATACAAGAACAAACTCTTTTAAATTTACATGATGAAAATTATACATCTGTTCCATCCAGTTAAATATCAAAAATCATAGATCCCATGATAAACATGGATAGCACTAAATATGAAGGTCCAAACAAAATGACTAAATATCAAACTAAAAACAAAGATTTACCTTCAACAGTGCCATCATGATCTTCAAGTATCCTACTTCTTGAATATAGCGCTTCATTGTTTGTGAATTTTGGACTTCCAAAAGGAAATCCGAGAGAATCTAAAAATAAATAAATGCAGCATATTAAAGACTAAAGATTCAATCTAGACAAAGGTAATAGATATAACAAACCTTCAAGGATTGCCTTCTGGTAACATAGTTTGAGGATGTCAATAGCTTCTCATAAAGCTCAAAGAACTGTAACAACACAATTGATGAAATGATATCATTCGCACCAGAGACATGTTATCTAACAAGATCAGTTTTCCAATAAAACTATCTTAATATGCTGAATTTACAGGAACTATCATTGACAGGAGTAGCACATGGAGAACTCTAACCTGATCGTAATGGGAAATCAGAAACTGAGAGACTGTTGTTTCGTTTTTGGTAAGCAAGTCCTACCACAAATTCATCCAGAGGTAAGTGCAAGGCAATTCATGAAGAAGTTGTGGAATATAAACATAATGGCATAGATATGATAAAACATAAAGTTTTTAGAGCTAACCTTGAAAGTAGCAAGAGCATCAGAAGCAATATCAAAGGTAGGCAGTTCCACATATTTGAAAAATAACTCAAAGCTATTTGATTCCAGAATGCATCTGAAAGATCACTACAAAATCACAATGTATTCAAAATCAAAAATTGATGTTCATAATTAAAAAAAAACTTCATGGTAAAACATTCTTTACATTCACTTTTTTGTTTTTTTGTATCCAGTGCTCCTCAAACATGAAGTTGATTTATATATTAATAATGGCTACATGGTTAGTGAAGAAGGTAACGAACAGGATTAGTCAGGATTGTTTTAAGGAATAGGAGCTAAAACAGCAAGGCTATGAATTGTTAAATTGGTAATAGGAAATAAAATTGAATTAATGGAAGACTTCTTATCATGGTAGACTTGTATAAGCTTATAGGACCTTACACAAAAACAACAATAAGATTAGTGCCTGAACTGAATTATTATACGGGGACAAATTTAGGCATTTGATGCTCCATAGAAAACAGAGGAGGCAAGCATAATAAGAAGAATACTGATAGGATAAGCAGACTCAAACAATGTCATTAATTTTTGATTATTACAAAAAGCTTAAACAATAGAAAAGCTGTGATCTTAAGTCCTAAACAGCTCTTAACAGGTACACTTACCTGTGGATTAGCAAAGTCAATTGACGAAGTAAAACTGACAAGGTGGTTTAATTAACCTAATTCTATATTTTTTTCAATTATGAACCTCAAGAATTTGCTCAAAATTATTACTCTCATAATATGTAAAAGGTATGCAAATGGCACAATGCATTTTTTAATATTCTTAGGAAATAAACTACTGCCTTATGAACAAAAGATTCAGCAGAAAAATTTACGTGCATATAATAAAGATCCATAACAAACACTTCTAACTTAATATAGTTTATCTTATTAGATTTATATAATAGGATGAGATTCAAACTATTATGCTGTATCGATCAACAGTCAGATTACAACCAGTCTATAGATAATCCCCATTTCTGATAATTTATTCGTAAATAGCATATGTGGACTAATTCTGTTATTCTAACCATCTCCCTCAAGCTGGGCATACATATATATATCATGCAAGTTGGTCGCACAAAATCATAAACTGACTTACATTAAATGCCCAGGTAAAATTAAAATTTTTTACATTCAAAGAAAAGTATGACATGCAAATCTTATTGAACATAATGGAATTTTGGTTGATGTGGCAGTTAACTTCAATGTGCTTAGTGCGTTCATGAAACACTAGATTACTTGTCACTGCCACAATGCAAGCTATTGGTAAGCAGTAAGTAATTTGAGATCATCCAATAAAACTCTGGCCCATATTATATCATGTGTTACATGTGTATATTTTACTAGTTATAACACTTTTTCTTGCTCTTCCATCTTGCTAGGTTATTTCCACCAAAAGTGTAGAATCCTCAAGTGGGTTATCAATAGACCGAACACAATTATTATAAGAGAATATTGGAATACCTAAATGTTCATAATTTTTATACAATTTCCCTGAAAATATTTGAACCACAATCATCATCCAGTAGCATTTGTGTCAATTCAATCATCATCCATTGAGCTCTATGCAAGATTAATTTTGTATCTTCCACTCATTACACCTTTGACTTTAATTGGTTTAATTTATTTAAATGTGGGAAGCTATTGGTTGCATTTGAACATGTTCCATCATTCCAACATGCTTCTATTATTTTACCACATATTAACATTTTTTATTTCGTTCTTTTAATCTTATACATCTAATATAACATTCTTGATTGTATTGCAATCTTATAATACTTATTCTCAGCTAAAAATGGTACACGATCAGGAAAAAAACTCTAAACTCTACTCTATCTAATCATTATGGACATTATAAAACGAACAATTAGCTAAATGTAATAATTGCATAATCATGACCAGTAATATGTAACTAGAATATCAGAATTAAATATGGCTAAATGTAATAATTGCATAATCATGACCAATAATATCTAACTAGAATATCAGAACTAAATATGAATCTTGAATAGTTAATATAGAATCATTAACAATATTTATTAAAAGCACTAAAACAGGAAGAAACTCAGAGAAAACAGTGTGATGTATATTTTACAATTATTGAATTATAGACTCATATAATAGTTATACGTTTACAAGAGATAAAGATGATATATAATAAGATAAGATATGGTAAGATAAGATATGAGCTTGTAATTCATTAATTGTAAAATATACATCGCAGTGTTTTCTCTAAGTTTCTTCCTGTTTTAATGCTTTTATGTTTTTGTGGTATCAGAGCAATAAAGGCATTCTTTTGAGGAGACTCGGTTTTAGGAGTGAGCAGGATAAATGATTCTGACGTGTCGTCGGGCGTTGGTCAATCAAACTCCATAATTATTTCCACTGCTTCTGATAATTCTTTACCCTTCCAAATCACTAGTTTTAAGCTCTCTAGTTGGAATTACCTTCAATGGTCCAGATTCGTTCAACTTATCATTCGAGGGAAGGACCGTTTCAGCTATTTGAATGGTTCTATTCCCAAGCCATCTTCAACCGACCCTTCCGTTGCTAATTGGGACATCCAGAACTCTATGGTAGTGGCATGGCTCCTACACTCGATGGACGACATCATCATTGAGATTTATCTCATCTACCCGACGACGAAAGCAATATGGGACGCAATCACCTTGGCCTATTCGAATTTGGAGGACTCTTTACAAATGTTCGATCTGAGACATCTTCTAAAAATTTGCATCAAGATGAAGGTACAATCACTCAATATTTCAGTTCTCTAACCAAACTCTGGCAGGAACTCGATATATTACTCAGCCGACCTAGACTAACACCGTCAACAATGAGATCTATCACAAATTACTTGCGAAAGAACGAACCTATGATTTTTTGACTGGACTCAATCCTATTCTATGTTCGTGGTCGCATCCTAAGCATTAAACCACTCCCGAGTTTTGATGTTGTTTTTCGGAGGTCCGTGAAGAACAACATCGCCGCATCATGCTTGGTGGCTCCTCCATGACCTTGCTTCATCCATTAACTCTGATGCCTCTGCCATGGCTGCTCGATACCCCAACTCTCGCAGCACTAGCAAACCTCTTTAGTGTGATCATTGTAACCGTCCCCACCACACCAAAGAAACCTGCTAGAAGCTTCACGGCAAACCCACAGATTGGGTCTCACGCAACCAACACAAAAGTGACGGATCCAAGCCTCCAATAGCTAATGCAACGTCCTCATCATCTTTAACCTTCACTCAAGCCCAACTCGATCAGATTGGTCAAATGTTCTCATCCTCTACATCCTTGATGGCTCACGGTATTTCCTCCTCTACTATAAATGAGTAAACCAATCTTGGATTATTGATTCTGGTGCTTCTGAACATATGTCGGGTTCTCATACTATTTTTCTTCATACAGTCGATATTCTAGTACTTGTATTGTTACTTTAGAGGATGGATCTATTTCACCGATAGTGGGAATTGGAACTATGACTCTTAGTCCCAATCTTTTGCTGCATAAAGTTTTATTTGTTCCCAAGTTGTCATATAACTTGCTCTCAATTAGCAAACTGACTTGGGATTCTGATTGTGTGGCTAATTTTTCTCAAATCTTGTGTGTTTTTCAGGATCGGACTAGGGGCGGACGATTAGGGGCATTGCTGAGGTGGCAAGATTGTACTACTTTCTATATGCTAACACTTAGGCTCGCTATTGTCAAGTTGTTCATGGTTTAGTCTCTTCCCGCAGCCGCCACCAAATAAAGCTACTCCATAAACGCCTTAGGCATCCTAGTTTCTCTTATATGCGTCTCTTATTTCCTTCATTGTTTCTTTCTTCGGATCGCTTTATGTGTGAAATCTATCAATTAGCTAAACACACTAGGGTTCCTTTTTCAATTCATTCATATCATGCTTCGAAACCATTCTCCTTGTTCATAGTGACCTATGGGGTCCTTCACGAATTTCTTCATTTTTAAATAAAAGGTGGTTTATTTCCTTTATTGATGATCATTCTTGTGTTTGTTGGATATTTCTTTTACATGAAAAATCTGAAGTTGTGCATATATTTGAGCAATTTTATAATATGATTCTCACTCAATTTAACCCTAATATCCAAATTCTTCAAACTGATAATGAACCGAATATTTTAATTCCTCACTAAATGATTTTTCTTCAAAAAGGAGTATTATTCATCAAAGGTCTTGTATCGATACACCACAGCAAAATGATGTATCCGAAAGAAAAAATCATCATCTTCTAGAAGTTGCTCGCACACTACTTTTTACTAGAAATTTACATAAATATTTTAGGGGATGCTATTTTAACTGCTTACTATTTGATAAATTGGTTACCATCTCGAGTGTTAAAATTTAAAAATACAAATTCCACTCTTTAAGAATGTTTTCTAAAATCTCATATCTTTTCCGATCTTCCTTTACGCATATTTGGATGCTTGGTTTTCATTCATATTCATAATCATCTTAGGTCTAAGTTAGATCTTAGAAGTCACACGTGTGTTTTTGTTGGGTACTCTCCACCAAAAAAGGTTATAGTTGTTATTCTCCTTCAAAAAGAAAATATTTTATCTCTAGAGATGTCACCTTTTTTGAACACCAATCCGGTAATTAGATATCTTCTACTCAGGGGAAGTCTTTGATTAAAAATTCAGCCCTATCTCATATTTCTCTAACTAATTGGGAATATTTTTAAGAAACAAATCCACCTCCTAATCAATCTTAGGGAGAGATCTTAACTCCACAAAATCAAGAACGTATCTTACTTCCACAAGACCCACAAATTCAAAATTCCGAATTCAAGATTACCCTCCTTCTGCATATCCAAAAATTCCAAATCAAGAAAATCCACAATCACCACAAAAAATGCCACAAATATCTCCTTATATCACTCCAGTACCCAAAATTTCCAGACCCATTGAATCTTTTCCATTGACATACAACACAAGAAAGCACGTAGAAACCAAGTCTTTTGATATCTCTAGTGCCTCACTTGTCTGGCTCAAGTTATGGTCCTGATGATACTAATCTACCACAATTAGATATGTCAATCGCACTTTCCAAAGGTACTCATATGTGTACTTGACATCCTATCTCAGATTTTTTAGGATACTCTCATCTATCTAGACATATACATGCTTTGGTAATCAATCTCTCAAGAATAGCAGTACCGGCCAATATTGATGAGGCTCTTCAACACAAACATTGGCGTACAACGGTTCATGAAGAGATCAAAGCCTTGGAAAAAAATGGGACATGGGGCATAGTCAATCGACCAGCCGGAAAGGACCCGGTTGGCTGTAGGTGGGTCTTCACGATTAAGTGCAAAAGCGATGGTTCAGTTGAAAGATACAAAGCCCATCTCGTGGCCAAGTGGTACACTCAAACTTACAGAATTGACTACCAAGTGACTTTCACTCCTATGGCAAAGATCAAGACTATTCGAGTATTGCTTTCTCCTGCAGTAAACTTAGATTGGCCAGTTCACCAACTAGACGTCAAAAATGTCTTTCTCAACGACGATCTAGCAGAAGAGGTGTACATGGATTTGCCACTTGGGTTCAACAAGAATAAAGAAGCCTCAATTTGTCGTCTAAAGAAGGCTCTCTACGATCTAAAGCAATCTCCTACGACTTGGTTTGAGAGGTTTGCTAAGACGGTTTAGCAGCTCGATTACAAGCAAGCTCACACCGACCGTACTCTATTTCACCATAGAGTAAAGGATAAGATTTCCATATTGATAGACGACATTATAATGACCAGAAATAATCTTAAAGAGATAGAAAGGATAAGAAACATCTTCTAGCAACATTTGAAATGAAGGATCTTGTGAAACTAGGACTTGGAATGGAAGTTGCTCAAAGCAAGGAAGGAAAATTCATCTCACAAGGAAAATATATTCTCGACTTGCTAAGAGGCATCGGGTTAATGGGATGTAAACCGGTTGATACTCCCATGAGTCCAAATGTAAAAACTTGAGACTCATCCAGAAGATTCTCTAGTAGACCGAGGTATGTTTCCACAACTTTTACGCAGATTAATTTATTTTGCGCCCACCAAACCTGATATCACATTTCTGGTGAGTTATATTAGCCAATTTATGCACTCACCATATCAATGTCACTTGAATGCTGCAAACAAAATTTTAAAGTATCTAAAGGGAACTCCTGGCAGATGGTTAATGTTCAGGAAAAATGTCACAAGAAATGTTTAAGTATTTGTTGATGTTGATTGGGCAGGGTGTCCGAATGATTGGAGATCCACTTTGGGTTATTGTTCTTTTGTGTTTGAAAATCTAGTCACTTGGCGAAGTAAGAAGCAGTCCGTTGTAGCAAGAAGTAGTGCCGAGGCCGAGCTTCGTTCCACTGCTCTTGGTATATGTGAAGCTCTTTGGCTAAAATAACTCCTTGAAGAACTACACATACCGAAGCAAAGTTCCATAATTATTTGGTGCGACAACAAAGTTGCAATCTCAATTTCACACAATCTCATCCATCATGATAGAACGAAGTATGTTGAGATTGACCAACATTTCATTAAGGAGAATATTAATGAAGGCATTATCGAAGTCTCCTACGCACCTACCCATTGTTAAGAGAACCGGACCGGTCGGACTGGGAACCGGCCGGATTTCCGGTCCGAATTAGTGATGAAAACCGCTGGTTTAAAAACCGGCTGTGGACCAGTGTGAACCGGTCGGGAACCGGGTGAACCGGACAACCCGGTTCACCCTGTTTGATTTAAAAAAAAACAAAAACTTAAAACATTAATTAAACCTAATTTTTAATCGCGAATTCGCGATTTCTCAGCGTCGCCTCGTCTTCTCGACTCGCTCCGCCTTCTCTGAGCTTTGCCAACGTCGCCGCGCCTTCGCCAACGTCGCCAGCCGCCGCACCTCCGCCAGCGTCGCCTTCCTCCGCCAACGTCGCCAGCCGCTGCGCCTTCGCCAGCGTCGCCAGCCACCGCATCTCCGCCACCGTCTCCTGCCTCCGCCAACGTCGCCGCATCGTGTCGGCGCCAGCCTCCACCAGCCTTTCTCTTCTGTGGTTGAACTTTGAAGCCTGAACTCTGAAGGTAACCAATCAAGTTCATTAATAAATAATAAGTTCATTATGTAAGACATTAGAGTATTAGACAGTAGATTAATAAAGTTCATTAATCAATAATTATTAATTACATGCTTTTTTTAAATCGTAATCAATTTACTATTTTACTGTGACATGCTTAATGATTAATCAAGCTAATTATGCTTAATGATTAATCATTATGTGACATGCTTAATGATTTACTGTAAGTCTGTAACACAGTTAATTATGCTTAATGATTAATCATTATGTGATCATGCTTATTTGTTTCATTATGTGAAATGTAAATTCAATTTGTAGATTCAGATATGAATACTCCAACTTCAAATCAGTCTATAGAAGTAAACAGTATCGTACCTGAAGCTGCAGCTACCAATCCTGATAGTGAAAACCAATCTTCCTCAATTTCTAGTCGTGGGAAAACTGATCCGGGATGGAAGTATTTTAATTTGACAATTGAGAAAGGGAAACCATTATATACATGCTTGTTTTGTTTAAAGCAATACAAAGGTGGAGGGATTAATAGGATGAAGCAACATCTTGCAGGAAAATCAGGAAACATAGCTAAATGAATGATAGCTTCTCATGATGTGAAAGAGGAAATGTTGGCAAGTTTGGAAGAAGTCAAGAAAACAAAGAGTAATGATGATTCTCTGAGCTTTGGTGATGAGACTGAGGAAACATTTGAACAAGAGATTAATCTTAGCCATCCACCATCAAAAGTGCAAGTTGTTGGAGACAAAGGCAAGCAAAAGGCAAAAGTTAGTAGTTACTTTGTAGCAAGATCAACTCAGGGAGGTCAACCAAGTTTGAAAAGTGCATTTCAAAGCAAGGAGGCATTACATGAAGTTGATTTGAGAGTTGCTAGATGACTTATTCATGCAAGGATTCACACATGAAGTAATCTACTACAACACATTTTTAAATAATATATATTTAAAATCCCGATTTAAATCTTAAAATCCTAAGATTTTATGATTTTTGACCTCCGAACGATTTAAATCGAAGTTAAAATCATAATTTGTTAAAATCCCTTTGAAATCGCGATTTTAATCCTTAAAATCGCGATTTTACGATTTAAATACGATTTTAACGATTTTAAAAAAAATCTTTTTTTCCATTAAACCCGGTTCATTTTTAAAAAAAACGGTTCAATCTGAAAAACCCCGCTTTCCAAGTCGCGTGCGTGCCCTAATCGGCTAATCCCGTCGCATCTCTTCTTATTTTTCCACTTGCTCGCGTCTTCCCTGCTCGGTTGGTGGAAGTTATTTGACTATTTTGTGGCTTATGGATGACATTTTTAATGTAATATTGATTATGAATGCAAGTTTATCTAAGTTTGTTTAGCGATTTAAAAGTTTTTTTTATTATTTATGCTATTACGATACAATTTACGATTTTAAGATTTACGATTTTAAGTACCCCTTCCGATTCAAGTTAAAATCCCGATTTTAACTACCTTAGTTTATGTGACCTATAACATTAAATCAAGGTATTATGATTTACCAGGGTTTACGGTGCCTATGGGTTTCGGGCGAAACAGGCGAAACTGTTTCGTTCCGCCTGTGCGCCGAAACCGGCTCGAGGAGGCCTCGCGTTTCGCAAGCGTCAGCGTCACGCAAGCGGCGACGGCGGCGAGTGGCAACAGCGGCGAGTGGCGACGGCGTGATTCGTGGCGCGCGACAGACCGAATCGCGCAACAGCGAACGCACGGCACGCGCGACAGAAGGAATCGCCTGCATCGGTGCGCCAGCCTATCTCGCAACCTTTTTTCGCTATAAAAGGACGGTGGATCGCCGGTGGTGAGCAGCAGCGAAGACAGCAGCGAGCGAAGACAGCGTGGAGGCGGAGACAGCAGCGAAGCTCGGCGGCGGCGGCAACAGGTATGATCAAACGATCTCCGCAGCTTCGCCGGAGGCATTGCGGGACTCCCCGGCATCGCCGGAGGGGTCACCGGAAGCCTCCGGCGTCGCCGGAAGCCTCGCCGAACGATGGCGGAGCTGGACGCGCGGCTCCATCTTCGGCGGATAGAGGAGACGCTGGACGCACGGGTCGGAGACGCTGCGGGTCTCCGGCGATGTCGTCGGAAGCCTCGGGCGTCGCCGGAATCTTCGCCGGAGGCTGCTGGAGGCATCGGACGGGCGGCTCCGGCGGATCTCCGCGGCGCAGCCGAACGGCTCGGCGGCGGAATTCGGGAAAATCGGGGAAAAAATCCCGATTTTCTCCCAAAATTAGATTTTAAAAAATAAATAAATAAAAGTATTTATTTAAATTCAGCATTTCCTTTTTTAATTCAAAAAATTAAATAGATTTAATTAAGGAATTTTCTGAATTTATTTTTCTATTTTAAATATTATTTAAAAATTCTAAAAAAATTTTAAAACCCCTAAATAAAATCTAAAAAATTTCAAAAAAATCATTTTATAATCTGATAATTATTTATTATATTTATTATTTTATATTTAATTAATATTTTTATCATTTTAAATATATATTATTTAAATAATTAATATTATTGTTCCAAGTTTACTTGATAAAAATGTGTTGTAGTAGATTACTTTAATGAAGTTGTCTTTTATAATTTTATATATTTAATTTGTTTGTTTATAATGATAAAATTGTTCTTGACAATGATGATTATTATTTGAGCTAACAATGTGAATTATTTTTAATTTTTTATAAGACATAGGTAATGGCACCCAAATAACAATCTGATCCAGCTTGGAGACACGCACGCCGATTAGAGAATCGATTCCCTTGGAAATGATTACATTGCGATATGATTGGATGAGGTGGTAGGGTCACACGCCTAAAACAACATCTTACTGGTGGATATTCAGATGTTTCGAATTGTGCAAAAGTTTCTCAAGAAGTTCGTCGTGCAATGAAAGAAGAACTTGAAGGTCAAAAAGCAATAAAGTATAAACAACAACGGCAACGTGATCTTCTTGATAGTCGAATCTCTAGAGAGCCAATTTATGATGAATATGAAGGTCGTGGTGATGTTCCAAACGATGAAGATTTTTTAGCAGCTCTCAATGCCTCACGAACTCAATATGACTATGAGCAAAATATGCGACATAGAAGTGACTCAGCTGGTACTAGTAGAAGTGGCTCAACTACTGCACCGACATTAGGAAGGAGTGCAAGTGTTCGTAAGTGGTATTGGCCGGTTTTTTTCTTCTATGGGACGAAGACGTGCAGTTGATATTGCTGATATTGATCCACTGGCATTTCCAGACCAAGCTAGCAAACAGACTAGGATTGATAATGCATACACAAAAGAGAAGAAGAAATCAATCGGTAAAAGTATTGCAAAAAATTTTCATTTTAATCATATTCCTCCTAATGCAGCAAACAACACATACTACCGTAGCATGGTGTCCAACATCCAAAAATCTGGTCCTGGTATTCAGCCTCCGACTGCATATGAAATTGCTGGCTCATATTTAGATGAACAAGTGGAGGAGATCAAAACTTGGATCCTATCATGCAAAAAGCAATGGAGCTTATATGGGATTACGTTGATGTGTGATGGCTGGACAGGACCTACACGGATGAGTATTTTCAACTTTCTAGTATACTGCAATAGAAAGGTGATATTTCATAAATCTATTGATGCAACTACAGATTTTCATGATGCACCCTACATATATTATTTGATGGATAGTGTAGTTCAAGAGATAGGTGTAGATTATATAATGCAGGTAATTACAGGCAATAGTGCCAACTTTAAGAGGGCTGGAGAATTATTGGAGCAAAAATATCAAACATTATTTTGGACACTATGCGCAGCACACTGTATCGATTTGATGATGGGAGATATTGGTAAACTCGATATAGTGAAGAAGGTAGTGAAAAAAGGTCAATCTTTAACAAAATTCCTCTATAATCATCATTGGGTTCATGGATTAATGAGGAAATTTATCAATGGTGAGATTCTACGACCAGGAGCGACTAGGTTTGCCACTTACTTTCTCCTGTTAAAATCGTTGAATCAAAAAAAAGTTGGATTGAAAGTCATGTTCTCTTCTGAGGATTGGGAAGCCTCTCAATATTCTAACACAGCAGAAGGTAAAGAGGTGCAAAAAATTATTATATCTGTTAGATTTTGGGACTATATTGCAGATATTCTTCTAGCAATAGAACCTTTGTACGTTGTTCTACGTAAAGTCGATATGGACAGGAAGCCACAAATGGGCAACGTTTACCTTCTAATTCATGAAGCAAAAGAGGAAATTAAGAGACGCCTTCAATCACCAACCAAATATCAACATTACATTGATATAATCAATACAAGATGGGACGATCAAATGGGAAAATATATTCATTTAGCAGGTACGTATTTTTTAATAAAGAATTTCTAATAATGTTATTAATAATTGCATTTTTATATATGTTTAATTATTGCAGGTTATTATCTCAATCCGGCATATCAATACCGTTATAATCTTGGCACAAATGATGATTTATTACAAGCCCTCAGACATGTGATATCAAGACTACAAACAAATAGAGAATCAATTGCTGAGACTATTAATGAAAGCCGATTATTTCGAGAGGAATATGATTCTTTTAGTGATCCTATTACAGAGTCATGCAGATATAAAATGGATGCAGGTAAATATAGTAAAAATTATTATTAATTATTGTCAGCAAATAAAAATATTATTTTAATTTTGTTCTTATTTATCTTACAGCTGAATGTGGTTACAATATGGAGGATCAGCTCCAAATTTGAAAAAGATTGCAGTACGAATTCTCTCACAGACAACATCTTCAAGTGGTTGTGAAAGAAATTGGTCAACTTTCTCCCTCATTCATACAAAAGTAAGAAATCATCTTTCTTATCGTCGATTGGAGAAGATGGTCTATATTCATTATAATATGCGTCTTCAATTAAGAGTAATAACAGAAGAAAATGAAGAACAAGAGGTTGGTGATGTAGACCCATTTGATATTGGATTTGTCCAAAATGAGAATGATCCAATGATGGATTGGTGGAGCGCTGTTGAGGTTGAAAATCCATTACTTGATGAAGTAGGAGACCCACCATGACCATCTCAATTTCTTACTCAACAGATTGAAACAATACAAACTACAGGAGATAACAGGGAGGGAGAAGATTATGATGAAGCTTTTAATCAAGAATTTCGATTTTCTGGATCTCGATCAAGACATTCTCAAGATAAAGGTAAAGCTTCTGCAGTTTTTACTAAAAAGAAAGAAAAAGTCAAGTTTCCTGCTTTTACAGGAAGGGGTCAATTGAGAATTAGAGAAAATCCACTTGATGCAATTGATGAGCAAGAACATGATGACAGTGATGAAACATCATCACCTTCTGATACTGTAGTCCGACGAGAAGTTCGAGATGAGGATAGTGATGTTAATAGCAGTGCAAGTACTCATGCAAGTGATGATAGTGGCGATGCATCTAGTGGTAAAAATTATGTTCCCCCTACTGTAGCACCGGAGCCATGGACATGTGAGGCAGATTACACACATGCAACTCAAGATGATGATCATGGAGCTAAACCTATTCAATATCAACGTCGAAATAAGGATGGCAAACAAAAGAAAGCTCACAATTATCAAGATATGCGACAGAGTTTAGCTGACATTGATTCTGGTCAAAGTTCATCATACTCTCAGCCTTCTTATTATAACTCTGATGCATTATATGGTGATCCATCATACCACAGTTCAGAGACATATGTTTATCCTTATCCTTATCCTGTGCCTGTACATGTTCCGATTTCAATGGTGCCAGTTCAAGTCCAACTTCCAGTGATGAATCGAGATACGCTGATGGACATGTGGAGAAATCAGTATCAATATTGCATGTCATGGGATGCTTATTTAATTTGGACGTTAGAGAACTATGGAATTGATCTAAGCAGAATGCTACAAGAACCAATGTCTTCATCTGATTCACGTCACTCCTTTTGGTATTAGTAAGGTAGCATATTGTAATGTATCAATTTTATTTCGAGTTATTGATAGATCAATTTTCTTTAAAGAAAGTTATATTTAATTGTTTTCTTAACAATATTAAGTTGTTCAATAATTGAAAACTTATATCAAATCAACATACAACTTATTTTTAAATTATACACAATAAACATATATTTATCTAATAATTATTATATATAAATAAAAAATACCGAAACCATATCGGCACGAAACGATACGATACCGAAACCGTATCGTTCCGGTCTGGGACCGAAACATCGGCACGGGTCGAAATTTAAAACCTTGTGATTTACATTATTAAACTATTTAATATTTGATAATTTATGTTATTTTGCAACTTTAGGATAGTAAACTTTAGAAGTTATTCTAATATTTTAAGTTTGCATATTAGGTTACAACAAAAGAAAAGATCTTATGATCCAATTGACTATGAAAGTATTGATCTAGTTGATTTTTTGGGTGATGGAAGAAGTAGAAGAGCCAGAACTTCCTAATGATCTTCAAGAGCTAATATATCAAGAAAATGCTATACCTTCATATCATGCTCGTGAGTTTTGTAGTTTTCTTTGTTATAGAATATATTTTTATTGATGTTTGTATATATTTTTAACATATTCTATATCATTTTCATATTTTTACTTTCTAGATGATGATGAGAGACATGAGATTGGTCTATTTGATGCTACTATGCCTCATGGATATGGTTCATTTGGTGATGATGGAGATGAAGATGAAGATAGACATGAAGCATTTGATGATGGAGATATTCAACAAATTAATGCTGATTTTGATGATCCTATTTGATTCATGAATTTAAAAGTTCGAACCTTTAATGCTTCTCTTATGATTTTGACTTATTGTTATGTTTTGAAGTCGAAATTTTGAATTTTGATTGATGTCAACTACTTTTGGAAAAGTGAGATTGTATGTGCTTTGCTAGTGTTCTATTTAAGTGTGCAAAAACATATAACATGCTTTACTTAGTTGATTTACTCTTGAAAAATATAGTTGGGTCAATTGTTAATTCCATATATTTATATAAATACATGCTTTATTATATACCGGTTATATCCCGGTTGGACCCCCGGTTAAACCGGTTGAACCTCTGAACCCTTGCTCCGACCGGTTCGATGTCCGGTCCGATTCTCAAAACCTTGCACCTACCACACAGCAGGCTACAAACATTCTGACAAAGGCTCTCCTTAAGCCTATGTTTGACCGGTTAATAGACAAGCTTGGGATGTATAACATATACCATCCAACTTGAGGGGGAGTGTAGAATATCATATCTTATCTTACCATATCTTATCTTATTATATGTTATTTTTATCTCTTGTAAACGTATAACTATAAATATATAAGTTTGTAATTCATTAATTGTAAAATACATCACAGTGTTTTCTCTAAGTTTCTTCCTGTTTTAGTGCTTTTCTGGTATCAGAGCAATAAAGGCATTCTTTTGAGGAAACTCGGTTTTAGTAGTGAGCAGCATGAATGATTTTGACGTGTCTTCGGGCATTGGTCAATAAAACCTCATAATTGTTCCCACTGCTTCTGATAATTCTTTACCCTTCTAAATCACTAGCTTTAAGTTCTCTGGCTGGAATTACCTTCAATGGTCCAGATCCGTCCAACCTATCATTCAAAGGAAGGGTCAGTTGAAGATGACTTGGGAATAGAACCATCGAGATAGCCGAAACTACCCTTGCCTCGAAGGATAAGTTGGGCAGATCTAGACCATTAAAGGTAATTCTGGCCAGAGAGCTTAAAGTTAGTGATTTGGAAGCGTAAAGAATTATCAGAAACAGTGGGAACAATTATGGGGTTTGATTGACCAACGTCCGAAGATACGTAAGAATCATTCATCCCGCTCACTCATAAAACCGAGTTTCCTCAAAAGAATACTTTTATTGCTCTAATACCATAAAAGCACCAAAACACTGCGATGGATATTTTACAATTAATGAATTACAAGCTCATATATTTATAGTTATACGTTTACAAGAGATAAAGATGACATATAATAAGATAAGATATGATAAGATAGAAAGATAAGATATTCTACATTTATGATTATCATATATTGTATAAGAATAACAAGTATTAGATATTATATTATTAATAATATCGAATTATTAATGAGCAGTATGTACCAAGTCCTCAATAGTCAATACTATTACTTGATATTATACTTACATCAATAATTATTAGCTAATGGTACTAACTTAAATATCCAATGCTAATAACACTAGATTAATTGCTTCAACAGTTGAATTCCTTGAGCATTTAATCATTCAGTATATTCATCATCATCTATGTAGATTATAAATTAAGTATACGATTCATATGCAATCATATTCTTGTAACCTTATATATAGAAATAATTCTAGCTCCTTTCTCCTATAACCTTGGTTACTAAATTGAGATAAAACTGTGTTAAGTTGTTGCCATGCTTTCCAGCAGCCCTCCTCTATAACTTTATCTGAGAGATGTGTCCTAACATATCTGAAGCAGAAACCAAGACAAGTGGACTTTAGTTTCGAACAAATCAACTATAATCAAACAATTATTCTAAAAATTAGATGACTATTCAAAGATCTGTTTGAATTAGGATCGTTCCAAGATTCTCATGATTTATTCTTACCACATTCTACTTGATGCCTGATTCCTAGGAAAATTGTCTCAAAATTTGTCAATACTGGTCCAAATCGAAATTGGTCATGTTTCAAAACTATAAAAGTACATATAAATTTAGTTTTACTTCACCTATTGCTTTAATAGCTTCTAAACATTTTCTCCACAATTCAAACTTTGTGTTTAATCTATGTAAACTCATCAAATTAGTGCATGCAAACAGCATACACAATGGAGGTTTATCTTACTAACTTAAGAAGGCCACATATTCAGAGCTGAAATAAACTATTTGTCACAATCCAAAAAAACTACAATATGTGTAGATAGCATAAACCTTGATGATATCAATATAATTACTAGATATTCCTTTGTTCTATAAAATCCACCACAATAATTGCCTGAAAATTTTTTGTCAAAAAAAAACATGAAACACATTCTTTTATCATATACTTCATAATTTTTTATTAAATAAATAGCATTTATTGTTAACCCTCTAGCATGAAAACAAATTAATTCAATCAAGGGTTTAACGGACATTAAGAATAAAGAGAAGAGGAATAGAAAGTACAATCAGGATTACAGTTAAGAGACATACATATCCTAACCATAGAATATAGCAAAGAGAAAGAAAGAGAGAAAGAAAGAAAAAGAACAGACGTTTATGACAAGAGTGCATATGGTAAGGTTCATGAGGAGAGGGGCACATATCGTACAGGCACAACAGTAGAAGATGAACATCTTGAGGATCTGTTGGATATGAGGAAGGATCTATTGTCAGGTCGGTCGTCTAATAGTTATGGGAGCAAGGTGCTTGCTTGTATGAGCAAGAGTAGGAGCCAGGGTATTGGAGAGTGAAGAGTAGAGGATGCAAATGGAGATGGTGCTAAGGAAGGGGGCAACAAGGCCAAAGGAAGAGAGTTAGCTGTGATTCCAAGGTGAAACTAGAGTGTTTTAAAGATCAGTAACGAGATTGCAGCCCATGCGTATAACCACCAAGCCTAACAATGTATTAGTAACCAGCATGTCAGAGTTACCCACTATTTCTAACAGGTAAGTTTTGCAGAGTATAGATATGATGAGTTGTTTGAGATTGAGTTCAGTTGATAAATAAATACACAGCAGGACCAAAAAAATAAAAAATGACGCCATATCTGATCCTTGTAAAAACCTGCAGCATATACTCATTTTTCTTAGCATCTCTACAACACAGGATCCCAATATGATTATGCCCACAATTTTACACCAAAATGTAATCTAAAGCCTTAGGAACAAAAGACAATAACACTCATTCAAATATATGCCAATACAATTCATCATATACTGATTGTTAGTACTAAAACAAGCATGGATTTCCAAATGTTTACTTGGCAAGAGTTGGGTATTTGATGCACTCCCTCAGCATGCTACCACAATTCAGTGCAATTTCTTTGTTGTTGTAACTGTTAGGCAAAGTATCTAAAATCAAGGTCCAAAATTGAATAGAAATGCAAAAAAGAATTAAGCTAGAAAAGAAACATAAATACACTATAAGAGAAGAAACATTAATTAGTGCACATCTAAACAAGTCAGTGGTGTTGTAATGACTGAGGTTTCATCGCACACTAATTTGAGAACAAAAGAGATGAAGAAAACTAGCCAAGTTATCTAGAAAAGTCAACGGGTAAACAGGAGATTAATAACTAATCCAAGAGAATTTAGTTATTTGAATATGGTATGTCCCTTTAAGTGTATTCCTAGAGCAAGATCACCAAAATCATTCACATCTATATAAATCAGTAAGATGGCAAGTGTACATGTTCACAGTAGCTCTTAGCTGGCAAGAATTTGTATTTTAGTTTTGTCCTTATGGGTCTATTTACCTCAGCCAAGTCAGTGTAGAGTGGAGAAGAAGCACTAAACAACCTTTGGTTTCATTGTTACTCAAGATGATGCTGCGTTGGAAGGCGAGAGCAAGGGAATCCACAATAAGGTTTAAGTGAAAGATGAGAATTGTTTGCCAACTTGAGGGCTCAATCAAAGGACTGCTGTGCGTTGTTATTCGCCAATAAATTCTCATGATGTGATTTGAACCTAAAAATCCAACAGAAGAGATACCTAAGTTGAGGCTTGATTTACTTGACAGACCTCTATATATATATATATATATATATATATATATATATTTTACATTATCTCTTGTTTACTAGTGTATTTTTTATGATTTTTATGCTACATAACTTTTGATTACAAGTATTCATATTAGAACAATTATTTTATATAGAGAAAGAGAAATGACATATGTGGAGCATATCCATTGAGCAAGTCACATTCTCAATAATATAGGGTTCTTAGCATTATCAATCATATTGAGGTACTCACACTTATCTATTTAAGATGAAATAAGTGGGCCATTATCTAAGCTGCAAGGTGCCTATGCAAGCAATGTTTTAAATTTCATTCCATGCCAGTCAACACACAAAAGTTTTCATTCTACCTATAGACTCACCTAGATCCATGGAATAATAATTCTTTGCTTAATCTTGTTGTTGATACAATACTATTTGAATCACATTCAAGAGGTAATGTTGGTTTGATCCATCTAAACTTTTTATAACAAACATGACCATCTAAGGTTTTAAAAGGTGGTTTTACAACGACTACATAGCATGCATGCTGTATACATGGGTGCAATATGTGATCGATATTAAAATAAAAAAAAACATAAATAAATTGATATATACATTAAAAGTTACTAACATATGTATGTATCAAAAGTATATTAATTAATCAAACTACAATTACAATTACAAGCAAACAAGTGATAACTAACAAGTAAACACAGATCAAACTTTTTGTAGGAAATGCATATATAGTCATTATAGACCTTTTATAGCATATATAAGTTGGATGACCTAGGAACCAACATGTGAAAATTCAAATTATTATGGGAAAGATCAACCATGGAATTAACCAGTAACCACATAAAGCTATTTGCCTAGATGGATATATGCCAATTTGGCCTTCCATCATAACTTAAGAACATACGGCTTTACAACTAGATGGCCTTGTGTTCTTCAACATAAAAAATATTTGTATATATGTTGATAAAGTGACAAACCAATCGTGCATTGGAGATGTGTGAGAGAAAGATAATTTACCATACAACGAGGAAATCCAAAAGTTCCAAATGACTCTCAAGATATTCTACACAGCAGTAGTGAGAATCAATATTCTGCCTCAACAAAATGGACCAACAATACACCAAATCTTTTCTAGCCTGATTTGATATAATCAGTTAGCTTTTGCATCATCAGTCGAAACAACTTGACCTCATGAAGGTTTAACTTACGTCCCACACTAGCGTTGGCAACTTATGAATGAATAAAGAAATAACATCTTCTTTGCATATTTCAAGTGTCAACTGTGAGACATGATCCTGATTTGGCTCAAGTTCTCCATCCCCTGAAAGCATTTGCCTTATTGATTGGATATTCTTTTCAACTTCTTCATGAGCCTAAAATGGAGAAGTACAAAAAGAAGTTAGAAAATGAATTGTTTTCCTTTAGATTAAGTGGATATGGCATCATTCTATTTATAAATTTACACTTAAATGTGCTTCATTCATTAGAAACTCTTGATTAGCACATTCTTGGTGGCTAGTCTGCCTCCGTTCATTGGAAAGCAATCTATGCAGATAAGCCACGTCATTAGATACATAAATGACAATGCACTATTACATAAAAACAAGGTTAGGTGGCAGGGACAGAGTACTGCGTCATGTGCACTAATGCTGCACAGCTGCAGTCTGTTCGTATTCATATTTTGAACCTCAAGGTGTTTGACCAAAAGAGCATATAAAACACTAGTGAAAGGATATATGAAGAAAAGTCACGCTTACATGAAGAAAGAAAGATGAAAATGTGTACCAACATTGTGTCAATAGTCTTCTAATGAAGCAACGACGTTAGCAGGAATTAAAAAAAAAATCCCAAGTAATGGATTCTTCTCTATAGATCAAGCATGCGCATATCCATGATCTATCTTGCTAGTGTCTACCCATGTACAAAAGCTTAAACGTGGACGAATGGAGTGCATCTCGCTTTATAAATAATTCAATTTAGAGATCACCATCTGGAAACCTGAGCTGTCCAGAGCGAATTTCTATCCTTAGACCGACATGTATTATGATCATGGAGAAACCCATTTCGGAAACTCCAGAGGATTTCAACAAAAAAGTCGATGGAAAGATATTCAACGAAATGCAAGCCCAAGAGATCACAAGCACAGCCATGTGGTCGACAGATCCACCATCCATCCTACCCAAATTAGGGATCGAACAATCGATCGCAGAAGAAGAACGGATCGAGAAGCTGATCTTTCAGCGACAAGGCGAGGGCGGAGAGGAAAAGAGGAGGAGGGACCGACCTTGGCGGAGGTGGAAGTATCGAGGGCGAGGAAGCTCTCCTTGGTGACCCTGGCGAGCTCCGCCGGCGACCACTTGGGCCGCGGCGACGACTTGAAGAAGAAGGACATGGACGCTGCGGTAGCTTCACCCCAAAGCAAATCAAGGGAAAATGGAAAGCGGACAGTGGAACGATGCGATTGGTTTCGGATGGGTCAGCTTTAACTTTGTCGACGAGTACACGGTTGAAACGTGGCAAGAGGTTTCGGTGTGCTCATCCGTCTTGCAGAGAAAAATATCATTTGAGCCCCACTTCTTAATCATTTTTTATGTTTACCCTATATGATTTAAAATATTTTTTATTGTTTACAAAATCAACATTTTACTGAAGTGCGCGTTAGATTTTTTGCATATAACTTTCATAATATTCAAAACAACTATCATATTTTTAAAATATCTAGTCTGAAATAATTAAAGATTTTTTATATTTTTACTTCACCCATTTAAAATATTAATATTCTCCATTTACATTTTGTGGACATAAAGATAGGGATCCAAATTATCCAAAAGCTCATTCAGATGAAAGGTGATACTATTCTCCCGGTCAAGTAACATGTTTCTAGATCATCCCATAGCTCGGTCGAACGAAATGTTAGGTCATCTTAAAGCTCGGCAGGGCAGATGAGCGTCCATTCAAACGAGAGGGGTGTTATTCTCCAGAACATCCCAGAGCCAAGATAACATGACCGAGGTGGAACAAAGCCTATCATTAAGTATTCAAATCATGTCCTAACCAAATATATCACTCCTCGCTCGAGATCATCCGTCCCGAGGGAGAGCTATGAGTCCTGAGCGAGTACTCACCCTGTGTTTATAACTATTATGTGGGATCGTTTAGAATCAATAAAGGGGAGATGAATATTGATAAAAACATCGGATTTGAAAAGAATAATACGCAGCGGAAATTTAAATTAATGCTAACAAAATTTCTTTTACTTGGTTCGAAGTCTAAGATCGGCTCTTACTCCAAGGCTCACGGTCCTTGACCGTTTACGTTGGACAATTCTATATTTCGGAAAATAGTACACTTGTTGAAGTACGAATACAGAATTTAAAGTTAAGCACTTAAACAAAATATCGACGACCGGAAAAGGAATTGAAGATCGGAGCAGTGGGTCATCGTTCTGGAGCGTTGTTGGCCCTTGAAACTTGAGCACGGAGAAAACGGAACTGAGCGCTTGAGTGCTTGTGTTGGAAGAATTGTTGTCTGGAAGCAAGGGGTGAACCCCTTTATATACAGCCGTCCAAGGCGCCCTGTTGATGTAGGGCGCCTGACACATGTGCCTATCTGTGCGCGTCCTTTTCCGTAGACTTGGCCAACGTTTATCCCTTTATCCAGGGCGCCTAGGATGTTTGGGGCGTTGTATGCTCATGGGCGCCTCCCTTGCTGACGTAGAGGCTCAGCTTCGTAGACTGTTGGAATCACCCTATCTGGGGTGCCTGTATCCATACAGGCGCCTGTATGCTCGGGCGCCTGAGTCCTCTCAGGCGCCTGGGATGCAGAAAACTCCATTCTTTGTTTCTGCAACCAGGGTTAGTTCCAAAGCAACAGTAATATATAAATTAAGTACAAATAACAGTTTGCGTTGTCTTGGTTCTGACTTTGGGCTTCCCAAATGGAACCCTAGGTCGAACCGATGCCTAATGTTCCCTCTTCTGGGGAACGCATCCTCGCCTACTCCTCTCTAGAGAATTTACCTTTTACCAACCGGCTCTTTCAGTTGGACTTTTGCCCGATCTTCCGGATCAGGACTTCGTGTCCAGTCTACGACCAGAACTTATTGCCCAACCCTCGGTCAGGTCTTCGGTGCCCAGTCGACGACCAGGACTTATTGCCCAATTCCTCGAATCAGGACTTCGTGCCCAATCCACGACCAGGACTTATTGCCCAACCCTCGGTCAGGTCTTCGGTGCCCAGCCCTCGGCCAGGACTTATTACCCAATTCCACGAGCCAGGACTTCGTGCCTAGCTTACCTAGGAATTTTTCCTGCACACTTAACAGATTCGTTAGATCACAATATAACCTTAACTTATGAACCCTGTGTCATTATCAAAACCCAGGTTCGATATTGGTGCTTCCGGCACCAACAATCTCCCCCTTTTTGATTTATGGCAATCTAGTTCAAAAGTTAAGTTAAAATAGAACGAATAGACATTTCAAACAAACATGTTTATTTTCCCTCTCTTTCTTAAAAAATTATTTTCGAAAAACATGCACTAAGCTCCCCCTGAATTAGAGATTCTTCCCCTGAAGCTTTCATTGATATGCAATTTTTCAAAAAGATTAAGTGTACCCTTTTTGAGGAAAAAGTTAAAGTCTTTTTAAGAAAACAAGTCAAGCAAACTTTGACAAAATTATTTTTGCAAAACCTTGGGAAAAAGTTAAGACACCTTTTGAAAAGATTTTAATAAATTTGTCTGGAAAAGGGAATTTTTGACTTTTCTTACCACAAAAATTTGTACTTTAAATGATTTACACTTTTTTACTCAAAAACATTTGGCCAAAAATATTTTGCACTTAACAAGATTTTGCACTTAAAAATATTGTGCATTTAACAAATATTTTGCACTTTAAAAAAATATTGTGCACTTAGAAAATATTTTATACTTGAAAATATTTTGCATTTTAAAAAATATTTTGTACTGGAAAAATATTTTGTACTTGAAAAATATTTTGTACTTGAAAAATATTGTGCACTTAGAATATATTTTGTACTTGAAAATATTTTGCACTCTAAGAAATATTTTGTACTTGAAAAATATTTTGTACTTGAAAAGTATCTTGTACTTGAAAAGTATTTTGTACTTGAAAAATATTTTGTACTTAAAAATTTTGCAAAAAAAATTCTTGTAAAAATTTGCGCTTAAAACATTTTTGCAACAAAATTTGCACTTGAAAATTTAACTTTACTTTTTCTATAAAAAAAATTACTTTTTTTCTCTCTTTTTCACTCTCCCCCTTTGTCATATATAAAAAAAACATGCTAGTTAAAAAAAATTATGAATCAGGGCCAATTTATTTTGTACAATTCTAAACACATATTGAACCAATTCTAGTGAGTCCAAGTAACAAAAAGATCAAACAAACTAGATTGAATTCGTTCAGGTCATGTCTAACCCAGTTAGCTACTTACTAACTGTTATATAACAACAACTTTCACTAGAGTTAGTCAAGTTAAGTGATCTGATCAAGTTAGACTTGCTAATCTTGAACACTTAGCTTGATTGTTGTTCAAATGTATTTATCACCCCAACTACTCTTGATGCATTGACTTAAAACATCTTGAGTCAAGGCATAGACCTAAGCATCTCAGACTAGTCTAGGTTATCAATCAAAGTGTCATAATGTGCTTGTGAGATGCTGACTTCTAGATCTATAGGAGCATGCAATTCTAGAGTTAAATCCTAGGCTAAGTCCATTGCGTAGAAAACCCTAGTTTTAAAGGGGGTAGTTTTTGAAAAATCTAAGTCGATTTATTTTAATTTCATCAAATTTAAAATGAAAAGGATTTTTCAAAAAAAAAATGAAACGAAAATTTTAAGAAAAATTTGAGAACAATCTTACTCTACTAAGCACAACCCTAAAATATAAGTCAGGTGTACAAATATGAAGTAGATAGATGTAACCAAGTCAAGTGCATAATGTAAGTCAACAAGTCAGCCCTACAAAGTAGGGAAAGTCAGATCATCAAAAATACAACTTTAGTCTAAGAAGATGGGCCAAGAGGCCAAAATGGGTCGGGCTGCCACGATCGAAACATCGACATCATCTCCTCGTGTTGGGCCTGGTCTGCCGCGAGCCTCTCATCGTGTCATTCCTGAAGGGTGTCCATGTGCTCAACGTGATGAGCCTCCATCTCCTCTCGGAGATTGTGGACCTCCGTCTCTATCTGTGCAAGTCGTTGGTCCATAGTCAGAGGAGGCGGTGGTGGTGGAGACTCTCGCAGTTGCTCCTCGATCTCGGCGGTGAGATCGGCTACGTCAACGTCCACCTCGTCGTCCGAGTCGATTCGGTGTCGAGCACCTCATCGTCTCCATGATATAACCCCGGTCCGAGATGTCTATGGCTGCTAACGAAAAGTTCCTAGACCATATTGAAGGATCGATGTAGGCGTGCAGGGGGGGTGAATGCACTTTCTTTGATTGTTTTGATCTCTACAAAGATGTTAGCGCAGCGGAAATAATATGTAAAAGAAATAACAATGCTAACAATACCAGATTTAGTTGGTATCCACCCCAGTCGGGTGACTAATTTAACAATCCGTCGGTGGATCAAACCCCGGATAACCTCCGGCTAGAACTCGTCGCTCCTTGTGGGTGGAGAAACCTCGCCACAACACCAAGGACACTTCCTGAGTATACAAGACTACTAACTTGCTTTATCCAAGCAAGTTTCGTCAAGAAACTCAGCCACCACGAAGTCCTCTTTAAATAGGACTCGGGGCTGATTTCTCGCTACCAGTCGACTGCCCCTAGGGCAGTCGACTGGTGCCAGCCAAATTCGACCGTTGACACTCCCAACGTTCGAATTTGCCAACTCACCAGCCACCTACCAGTCGACTGCCCCCAGGGCAGTCGACTAGTCCCAGGCTGAGACCCTTCTGTGAGTTTCATCAGTCGACTGCCCTCAGGCCAGTCGACTGGTCTACTCACATACCTAAGGTTACCCCTTCCCGAGTACATTTCACTCCGCACTCAAACCCTAGGATTTCCCGAGTATAATCACACTGCACTCATACCCTCACGACTCGACTGACTCCTCCTCCGCAGCCTCGACTGTTGCCTTTGCACCCTCTTCATCTTCGGCTCCCGTCCCTCAGATGCAAACAAGCCTTCAGCTTGCCTCCATGCCATCCTTCACGCATGCCTCGAAGTCCGCGCCTATCAGCTCATCGTCCCTGCTCTCCAAGGTCCCTCAGATGCGCACGTCAGCCTCCAGCTGGCCTCCATGCCATCCTTCACCGTACTGAGGCCGTCCGGTCAGGTCTATATGCGTAACCTGTACAACCTGCACACTCAACATACGCATATCAAATACAAGGGTAAACCTAACTTAAACTCTTTGCCCAAACATCAAAACCCATGGTCACTCCGGACTATCTTTGGGCCGATTGCTCCAACAATCTCTTCCTTTTTGATGTTTGACAATACGTTTAAGTTAGGGAAATAAATAGTAATAAAGAATAACAAAAACAATGCTAAATAAATGCATATGCAATGCATACATGGACCCTATCCCAAGGCATCCCACACATAACCCTCCAAGTTAGGAATTTTCACCAAACCGGGCTTTTTAAAGCTTCTCCCAAACTCCCCTGCATTGGACTTACAAAGGCTTTTTAAGAACCTCTCCAAGGTTCCCCTTACGCCAAGAATGGAGCAACCATGCTCCCCCTTAATCTCAACTCCCCCTAAACCTAGGGTTTCTAGCAAAGGTGTGTTTGGTTTCCCAACTTAAACCTAACACTTCTCCCCCTTTGCCTAACATCAAAAAGAACCCAACAACATCCCAATTATCGATTCTTTTAATCCCCAATGACCATAAACAATATTGTGTACTAGCCCCTCATACACTTGTTATGCATCATTTGGACCCCAAACTAGCTGCTGATACAAAATTAAGCCTTGACCAGTCGACTGCCAAAATGGCAGTCGACTGATACTCTGAAAGTCTGAAATTTCAACATTTCTGACGAAATTCAGAAATGCGCCAAAAATTCCACAAATCTTCAAAAATTCCTAAATTTTGTGGAGAGGTTTGTGGTACACATATCTACTTGGGAAAAATACATTCCAAAATGTATCTATCACCATTCCCAAGTTTGACACAAAATCCAAAACTAGCCAAAAACTTCAATCAAACCTTGATCTAAAGTCCTAGTTTTGGTTTCCTCTTGATGTCTTTGCCCATGCCACCCCACAATGCACATCCCTAGCATTGATTTACATGACAATTACACACCAAAACCCAATTTTCATGCAATATGACCCCAATATCATAATTCATGCATGAAACTCAAAAACACCGTGCCAAAACCCAAGAATTGAGACTCAAGTCCGTCTCCAATTCTTTTGGCACACTCCATGGTCTATCTAGACCTCTAGGAGCACCCCTCCTAAGGTCAATTCACCATATATCCCAAAGGCTTCTAGAGCTCTCCATTGAGCTCTTAGCCCTAGCCACCTCCCTATGTGACTCAACAAATGCTAAACCACACCGGTGAATGACGAGCCCAAACTATGTGTCACGAATGTGGGCCTCAAATTTAGAATTTATAAATGAAAGCTGGAAACCCTTTTACAATCAAAAGTATAAGAATGTAGCAAAGGGGCCACAGGTCGTATTTTTCTCGGGGCTAGTTGACCTAATTTGATTCGCGCTTGTATTTAGGTATCGTTTTTGGGTTTCAAATAAGTAATGAAATTCTGATTTTTAATTGAAAATGAAGGAAAGTGAGCAATGGAAGAATCTTAAGCTAATAAACCAAACAAGAAATTTGCCCTAAAGGAAAACTCAACTAGTAGTAAACCAAATAAAACTAGATACTTGACCGAATTGGAAGGCAAATCTAAATTCAATTGCAAAGAAACACTAAACTGAGATTTAGAGGTAGTGATGGCAAGTTTCGGAAATGAACAAGCTAAGACAAATTAAAGCAAAAGAAATTCGAAATTTTCACAAGCAACAAATATCTATTAAGCATGCAATATTTTTGGAAGCCAATCACTGCCCAGATTTTTCAGCATTAGATGGGTTCAAACTTATTGATTCAAACACACTCACATACCACAAAACAAGTTGATTTTGGATGCAATTGAGTTCAAGTTAGTTGGCACGCAAGGGAGAGCTTTTGTGCCAAAACTAGCTCCAAATGAAAAATTAATTTAGCTTTCAACTCCACTCTTTAAAACTGATTGGTTTGATTGTGGAACAATGGTATTAAGAAAGAACAAAGCAAGATTTTGTAGAGGAGTGCAAACTAATACTAGAACTTGAAAAGCAAGAAATCAGAAACGAAATTGTAGAAATTCAGATTCAAGTTGCAGAAATTCAGCACTAGCTGAGCTGAAAACCTAGAATGAAGTGCAAGAAATTTGAACTAAGCTCTACATTAACTAAGGAAACCTATACTTAACTCGAATGCAAGAATTAACAACTAAGAAACAAGAATTCCGAGATAAACTCAGAACTGAAGGGAGATTCAGAAATTAAATGGCACGCTAGAAATGGAATTGGCACGCAGCAAATTACTAATAAAACAAGCTGAAATTCAATCTATTAATTCACTAAACAAGTGTCTCGATTACTCTACTTGCCGAATTGAAACTAACTTACAGCTAAGAGCTTAAAATTCGAAAAACTCAGTAACTACAACAGATTTTCAGAACAGAACAGTGCAGTAATGGACAGAACACAAAAACTACAGCTAAAACAGAAATTAAACCAATAAATCTACTCCTCGATTCCTTCCAGAGCTCAGATACTCTTTGGTTGTCAAGCAAAGGAGAGCCTCGGACCCGCAAGCTCAGCAAATCATGGGGAAAAATTCATCAGCGATGGAATACAGCTCAAACTGCCCATTTCTGAATTTTCCATGCGAATCCTTCATCTCAGCTGTGTCTGCGTGACTGGTGAGTGGATGATGATCCAAACTACTCAGGGAACCCCTCTGGATAGCTTTGGAGGAAGGTGGTAGAGCGCAGCCGAGCCGAAGGTGTCAATTGGATAGAGCTGTAGAAACCTCTCACAACTCTGTTCTTGGGCAGATTGGATCCGGAAACAATACCGATTGCCTCCCCAATGACCTAGTATATGAAATCAGCAAGAAAATCGAGTGGTCGCGCCCACTGATTGAAGAAAACGCTAAGCAAAGTAAAGAACTCGATGAACTGGAGAAGACGGCGAAGACGCGATGAGGCTTGGCTGCGGAGAAAATTTCCTTAAATAATAACCAGTGGACGGCTCAGATTTGTTTGCTTCAATCCAACGACTGATCTTCATCTAATTTGAGCCAAACTTTGATGATGGTGATCTGAGGTCAGGATCTACCTCGTGGTAGCTCGGATCCTCCAGATATGCAACGGATGGTCCAGATCAACTTAGTCTTTGAATGGACGATCTAGAGCCCTCCAAGCTTGATCCAACGGTTGATTGAGCTCTGATTGTGATGAAACCTTCAGATCTTGATCAGGGTGCTTGATCAACCCTAGCCCTAGCTTGGATTGCTTTAGATCATCCCGGATGGCTCCGATCTAGCCGCTTTCGAATCGAACGGCCCAGATTTAATCATAATCTTGATAATCTGATCCGGGTCAATTCCGACTCGAGTTTGACCCAATATGCCCTAGATCCTTGAACCTTGATGCCTACAAAAATAGATCAAGAATTTAATGGCCAATATAATCCAAAAATTTGCATATTTGCAATTAAGTCCAAAATAAAGGTAAGTTCTAAAACCTAGGGCAATTTCATAATTTTGACACTAAAAACATAGATCAAACATGGATTTAAGCAACTCAAATGATCAATAAAATGGAATCTATCAACTCCCCCACACTTAACCTTGAGCGTCTCGCGAAAACACTAAATAAGTATCCCCTAGATTTTCTTAAGCATAATTAGAAGCAGATGAAAAGAAATTACCTAGGGTTGCCAATTCTCATAAATCTAAGCTCTATGGATTACTATCTTGTCCTTAAATCAACAACTTGGCCTTTTCATCTATCATGAGTCATTGAGATGAATCTAAATCACTAGCCTTTCAAAGAAACTATTGGTGACTCTCTCCTTAAATTCTAAGTTGATGATGGAAGTGGAGCTCACTCAAACACACATGCTTCTTGCACTACCATAGGCTTGCTTATTATCTACTCTCTACCATTTATCCTGATTGGGATCAACATCTACAAAAACAAATCGAAAAACATAGGATATGGTAAGATATGGAGTAAAAATCAAGGAAATGGAGAAATGTGAGAAGTGGAAGACTTGAGTGCTCGGAAATGTTTCCATGTACTTTGCCCCCTCTTGTCATTCCTCTAGTAATATCAAAAGGGTCCTGGAGTAAACTCTTGCCTTGCACTTCAACAATTCAATGAAAATCTCTCACTAGTCCCTTTTGTGCCAAAATTTTTTTATTACGTGCCAACTTGCTTCTTCCCTCTTCTCTATTCAGATTTTCTTTCTTTTCCTTCCTCTTCAGTAAATTCAGAATGTAATGGAGCAAAACCTAAATCACGGATGAGAAAAAACATTCACTTATCTCATGGAACCAAATTTCAATTTGTTTACCATCTTGTTTCTCTCTTTTCTTCACTTTCTATTCTGATCAGCAGTTGTTTCAAATTTTCTTTGCATCTTCCTGCATCAGATTCTAGCATCCATTGGTTCTTCTTATACCTTGCAAACTTCTGCATTTTTCTGGTGGGCAGTTAGCATTAAATAGAGAATGAAAGGTTGATCAACTATTTTGAATTCAGCCCACTGCCTGATTTCTTTCTTAATCTGTTTCTCGATCTGAAAAATCCCATCAATCATATTTCTTTCTCCTTGATCAGCAGTGGATGTGCCTAACAAGTTCAAATACATTCCTATACCTACTGCTCTGAATTATAGCTTCAAAAACTCAATTAGACTGCAATTTGGTACAAACTGCCATTGGTTTTTCCAAAATCAGCTTCACTCAGATTTAGCACTATGCAGCAACAAATGCACTGCAGTTTAGACTTTTCAGCTTCATTTCAGCCTTGATCAGAATTCAATCCAGATTATATTTCTTCCCAGCACTCGGCAACAGCAGATTCATCACTTCAAACTCAGATTCAGTACTCCCTTTTCAGCCTTTGTTCAGAATTTCTTTGCAATCAACCTTCAATACAGATTTTTCAGCTTCAATCCTCATGTCATCAGCCTTCCATTCAGCTTGTATTCATTTCCAACTTGACCTATTTCTGCACATTTGAACTTGGCACAGCACAGGATTTCTTAACTTGCAGCTATCTTTGATCTTAAGCTCAGAATTTCCAATTTTTCAGCTTCAATGGCAGTTTAGCTTTAGCTTCAGTTCAGCTGCATTTCAAACTTTCTTTTTCTTCATGCAGTGTCCTTCCTTTACCAGATTAGAGCTTGCAGATTTGTGTATCTCCCTTCAGCAGCTCCTTGCTTTAACTACTTTCCCACTTCTTTCTCCTCAACAGCCTCTAGCATCCACGGTTTCAATTCTCAGATCTGAAATTGAATGTGCACCTTCAACTTCAGATCTGATTTGCAATTAATATCTTGATCCAGCTTCTCAAAATTCAGATTACAATGCATTACAGCTCAAATTTGGCAGTTTTAGCAATTTTCAGTTTTCAATCAGCCTTTTTATCAGTCTTCAATCAGTTTCATTTCCATTTTTCAATTCATCTTGCATTCACACTTTGCTTGTATCACTCAGTGACTCCCAGATGGAGCACTTGGCAGCAACAAATCCAATGCAACTTGCGTGCCATTTTCAGACTTTGGCACTCATTTGGCTTGTTCTTTCCTTAATTTCAGACTGCTTCAGCTTCAGTTCAGCTCCTCCCTTTTCAGTTTCCTCATTTCAGAGGCTCTCAAAGGTGGTATTCTGCAGCAACAATTTCTGTTCAGTTCAGTTTCAGCAAGTTCTCAATCTTTCACTCAGCTTTTGTACAGCATTTAAACTTCTCTTTGGCTTCGGTACAGTTTGTTTCCAGATTTGTAGTTTTTGCTCAGCTCAGAATATGGCTTAATGCTTCAGATTTTCCAGCTTTTACTCTCTCTTTAAACTTCATTGCATTTTTCCAACTGCAATTCATCCTCTGAATTGTTTTGTTTCAAGCTTCAAATGCAGTTTTTACAGCCTTCAAATTGGGTTGTCTTCAGCTTGTTTTCAACTTCCGTTCTTCAACTTTTCAGCTTTCAAATTTGATCAACTCCCTCCTCAAGTGTTTCAAGTGGACTGATCATCACATTGGCATAAAGAAATGCAGCTCCAATTAATTCATTTCCGGAATTCAAATCAGTTTCTTCACTTCAATTTCTAATCCCAACAGAATTTCCAACTTGTTTAACTTCAATTCGACATTAGGATGTTAGATAGCTGCCTTCCCATCTTTTACAGCCTTCCATTCGAATTTCTTCAGCTTGTTTTCACTTGGCAAAAATTTTTTTTTTTTTTTCTAAATGAAGTGCATCTTTGACAAAAATTTCTTCCCAAATCACTAATCACTCCCCCACACTTAAATCTTTGTCCGTCTCGGGCAAAATAGCATCAAGAAAAATATCCCAAGCAAACAAGTCCATAGAAAAATTAGGGTTAAGATTAGCAATAAGGAAAGACAACTAGAGTAGAATGGACAAATAGATGTGGAAAGGTGAATACAATGATTAGTCTCTATAGATGTGATCCAACCATTGAAATATGATTTTGAAAGAACCTAAGCAAGTTCTAGAGTACAATGACATGTGTGTATCACAAAATAAGGCTAATCTCACTAGGTAAAAATAATTCACCTCAAATTCTCAATTAAGACTCCAAAGCCAAGTAGTACTCAAATATTCAAGATTTCATCCATGAGCTTAAACCCTAAGTTTTGACAATCAAATTTAATTTATTTTCAAAAGACTCTAAAATACTATGGATAAAATCTAAAGGGATACTTTTATTTCTATTCATGCAAAAGTGCTAAAAACATAAGTCATGATATTTACAATGACTCTATTTATTCATGTCATGTATCTTAAGCATTTATTTCCTAAAACCATGAAAATGTACTAAGTGAAAAAAACATGGTATTTACAATGAAGAATTTTATTGGAACTTAAAGGTATCTACTTGAGAAAACTTCTTGCTCACGCAAACTTGAAGTATTTCTTGCAAAAAGTAAGGAAATGGTATATACAAAGAAAAATGAATGCAAGATTTAGTGAACTCCCCTTTCAAGTTGGGTAGATAGCGTCCTCTATGTACACATCCTCCACCTCTAGCTCCCTTAGTTCTTCAAGATACCTCTTGAGCCGGTGGCCATTAACTTTCCACACCAATCCATTAGCTTCGTCCCTAATTTCAAAAACTCCATAGGGAAAAATATTAGTTATAATGAATGGACCTTCCCACCTTGATCTCAACTTACCTCTTATCAATTTCAATCTTGACTTGTATAATAGCACTTTGTCACCAATTCGAAATTCTTTGTTCACAATGTGCTTGTCATGAAAGTTCTTAGTCTTTTCTTTGTATATCCTTGAATTCTCAAATGCTTCCAACCGGATTTCTTCAAGTTCTTGAAGTTGCAACTTCATTTCTTCTCCCACCTTAGTAGCATCAAAATTGCAAGCCTTAACTGCCCAGTATGCCTTATGCTCAATCTCTACAGGTAAGTGGCATGATTTCCCATATACAAGTCTATAAGGTGACATTCCAATGGGTGTTTTGTAAGCGGTACGATATGCCCATAAAGCATCTTCAAGCCTTTTACTCCAATCCTTTCTATGAGGTCCCACGGTCTTTTCCAAAATTGATTTAACTTCTCTATTCGACACCTCGGCTTGTCCATTTGTTTGGGGGTGATAAGCAGTAGAAACCTTATGTAATACCCCATACTTATTAAGAAGAGCCTTCATGTGCTTATTGCAAAAATGGAATCCTTGATCACTTATGATAGCTCTTGGAATTCCAAACCTGCAAAAAATGTTTGACCTGACAAAACTAACAACCACAGATGAATCATCAGTCCTGGTGGGAATGACCTCCACCCATTTTGAAACATAATCAACAGCTAAAAGAATGTACAAGAATCCAAAAGAAGCAGGAAATGGTCCCATAAAATCTATACCCCACACATCAAATATCTCACAAAATAAAATAGCTTGTTGAGGCATTTCATTTCTAGCACTTATGTTTCCTGTTCTTTGACATCTATCACAACATGTACAAAACCTATATGAATCTCTAAACAGGGTGGGCCAGTACAATCCACATTCTAAAATTTTTCTAGCAGTCCTTTGTGGTCCAAAATGCCCACCACATGCTGAAGAATGGCAAAAAGTGAGTACAGAATGAAACTCATGATTTGGTACACATCTCCTAATGATTTGATCACTACAAAATTTCCACAAATAAGGATCATCCCACACATAATATTTTGCATCACTTTTGAATTTATCCTTTTGAGCTTTCGAAAAGTGTGTGGGAAAAACATGAGCTACAAGAAAATTCACTAAGTCTGCATACCAAGGTGACTCACCATGCAGCTGTAAAAGCTGCTCATCTCTGAAATCATCATCTATGGCTGTGGGATCTCCATCTCCCTCCAATCTGCTCAAATGGTCCGCTACTAAATTTTCCTTGCCACTCCTGTCCCGTATCTCCAAGTCAAACTCCTGTAGTAGTAGCATCCATCTAATAAGCCTTGGCTTCGCATTTGGTTTCTTCAGGAGGTACTTCAATGCTGCATGATCAGAAAACACAACAACATGAGAACACAATAAATATGATCTGAATCTATCTAAGGCAAAAACAATGGACAGAAGCTCCTTTTCAGTCGTGGTGTAATTGGCTTGGGCGGCATCTAGGGTTTTGGAGGCATAGGAAATGACATGTGGTGCTCCATCTACCCTCTGTGCTAATACAGCTCCCACTGCAAAATTAGAAGCATCACACATCAATTCAAAAGGTAAAGACCAGTCAGGTGCTGTAATAATAGGAGCTGAGGTAAGAGCCTCCCTGAGTTTATGAAAAGCTTCTTTGCATTTTTCATCGAAGTGAAACTCAACATCCTTCTGCAGAAGTCGTGTCAAGGGCCGAGCAATCAAGCTAAAGTCTCTAATAAATCTGCGGTAAAATCCTGCATGTCCAAGAAAAGCTCGAATATCCCGTACGCATACGGGGTAAGATAAAGAAGAAATAACACTGATTTTAGCAGGATCTACCTCAATACCTTTCTGAGAGACTATATGTCCAAGAACTATCCCATGCTCTACCATGAAGTGGCATTTCTCAAAATTAAGAACAAGGTTAGTTTCAATACAGCGATGTAAAACCCTAGACAAGTTATTCAAACATGAATCAAAAGACGTGCCATAAACTGAAAAATCATCCATAAATACCTCCATGCAGTCCTCTAGCAACTCACCGAATATACTCACCATACATCTCTGAAAGGTACCGGGTGCGTTGCAGAGTCCGAAGGGCATACGTCTATAGGCAAATGTACCAAAGGGGCAGGTAAAGGTGGTCTTCTCCTGGTCCTCTGGATCTATGCAAATCTGAAAATAGCCTAAAAATCCGTCCAAGAAACAGTAGTGTGGCTTCCCTGCCAATCTCTCAAGCATCTGATCAATGAATGGTAGAGGGAAGTGATCTTTCCTTGTGACCTTGTTGAGTTTCCTGTAATCAATGCAGACTCTCCAGGAATTCTTGACTCTGGTGGGTACTAATTCATTACTTTCATCTGCCACCACGGTCACTCCAGATTTCTTAGGCACCACATGAATAGGGCTAACCCACTGACTGTCAGAAATAGGGTAAATAATACCTGCCTGTAGAAGTCTAGTCACCTCTTTCTTTACTACATCCAAAATAAGTGGGTTGAGCCTCCTTTGTGGTTGCCTCGCAGGTTTGACATTTTCCTCTAAAAAGATCCTGTGCATGCAGATAGCTGGGCTGATACTTGGTATATCTGATAGTGTCCACCCAATTGCCTTCTTGTAGTGCCTCAGGACTTGCAATAATTTCTCTTCTTGTTCTAACTCCAAATGCTGTGCAATAATAACAGGAAAAGTCTGCTCCTCTCCTAGGTATGCATATTTTAAGTGACCTGGTAATGACTTCAATTCGCTCTGGTCCTCTTCAGTAGAAATAAGTGGTCCCTGGGGCTTAGTGCAATCCCCTACACTCTGAATATCAGTAAAAATAGGTGATCCTTGGGGCTCTGTGCAATCCCCTACACCTAGAAAAATGTCACCAGCTGGAAGTGTGTCTGAAATGTCTTCTGAAAAATCCTCAGTATCAGCAGTCAGTACTCTCTCAGCCTCCTCTGAATCTGTAGCTCCCCCAGAAAAATCATCTAGTAATCCCTTAGCCTCTAACTCAGTCTGCGCCAGCTCCTCTAGAATGTCCATGCTCATGATAGAGTGATCCTCTCTCGGATGCTTCATAGTATCGAAAAGGCTGAACTGTACCACCGTGTCTCCAATTTCCATAGAAAGTGTCCCGGCATGTACATCAATCTTCGTTCTGGCCGTCTTCAGAAAAGGCCTGCCTAAAATAAGTGGAGAACGGTGTGCCAAGTAATCTCCCTCCATATCTAAAATATAGAAATCAGCAGGAAATATCAGCTCCTTTACCTTCACCAAGACATCTTCAATCATACCTGCTGGGTGGGTCTGACTCCTATCTGCTAGCTGTATCACCACTCCAGTGGGCTGCAAAGGGCCTATGCCAAGCATCTGAAAAACTGACTTGGGCATCACATTTATAGAAGCTCCTAGATCTAACATAGCATCGTGGAATATGGTGCTCCCTATCTCACAAGAAACAGTGAATACCCCCGGATCTTCACACTTCTGAGGAATAGTGTGGATAAGTGCTGAGATGTTCTTCCCAAAGCTGACCAATTCATTTTCCTTGAGTCTCTTTTTATGAATACAAAGATCCTTCAAAAACTTAGCATATTTGGGAATCTGCTTGATCATGGTCAACAAAGGTACATTGATCTCTACCTTGCTAAATAGCTCCACTAACTCATTGAATTCCTTGGCTTTCTCTTCCTCCATTTGCTTTTTGGCATGTGTTCTCTGCTGTGGAAAGGGTAAGGGAACCCTAAATTCATCAGTTTTGGCCGGAAATGGAGAATCTGAATTCTGCTGTGCTGTCCCCTGCGTAGCAGCTGCTGTCCCATGTGTCTCGGCACTGTTTTCTTCTCTGATTTCCACCAAATTTGGAGGGTTGCTTGAGGATTGAGTTGGGAACGGGCTAGGGTTGGAATCAGCTGAATTTGAACTCATTTCAGTGTGGTTTTGGGTCGGAATTTGAGAAGCTGTCCGGTTCTCTGAAAATTCTGCTCTTGGGCTCTTAGGAGATGTTGTAACCTTCCCACTTCTCAAAGTTATAGCGCTCACATTCCCTTTTGGATTAGGAACAGTTTGGGAAGGAAGTTGGCTTGATCCTTGAGCTTGATTTTGGTTAATTCCACTAGCCAATTGCCCTAATTGCCTCTCAACGTTTTGATTGTATTGTTGTTGATGTTGTTGTTGTTGAAGAACTTGTTGTATTTGTTGTTGTTGAGCTTGTTGTTGCTGCATCATCTGTTGAAACATATCCTCAACCCTCAGTTGGGACGCATTTCCTCCACTTGAGCTTCCACAACCTCCTTGGTTAGAATAGCTCCTTGCTTGACCTTGAAAAGATGAGTTAGTTGGCTGAAATTGTGGAGCTTGCTGATTCTGTTGAAAACCATTCTGTTGGGGCTGATTAAAGAACTGATTAGAGGGTTGATATGCTGGGAAATTTTGCTGAGAGGTGTACCCTTGAAAGCTCTGATTTGGAGCTTGAAAATTAGGTGACGAGGGCTGAAAATTTTGGCTTTGAAACCCTTGGTTGTAGGGCTGAAAATTCTGAATCATGGGCTGTGATGGTTGAAAATTCGATTGGTTTTGAGCTGGAAAAGCTGGGAACGAGTGCCATCCTTGCTGCCCTTGATAAGGTTGCTGGAATTGAGGATCAAATGGCTGAAATTGTTGCTGAAAATGTTGAGAAGTAGGCTGAAACGAAGGCTGAAAACTTGGATTTGATGGCTGAAATTGTTGCTGATTGATCTGAGTTTGTTGGGGCTGCTGGAAACTCGGTTGAGGCTGCTGTGAGGACTGATTTTGAGGCTCTTGTTGGCAGAAAGCATTCCCATACCTCAAGTTAGGATGATTCCTCCAACCGGGGTTATAGGTAGAGGAGTATGGATTGTTTCTTGCTGGAAATTGTCCTCTCACTAATGCAGCTACTGTCTCGTCCTGTTGGAGATTTGGGCATGAGTCTGAAGTGTGCTCTTGACTAGAACAAATGCCACACACACTTGTAATTTGAGTAATGGGTGGAGGTACTGAAGGAGTTGAGCTTAGTCTTTCAACTTTCAAATCTATTTTCTTCAAAGCTGAGGTGAGCTCCATCAATGCATTCTTAACCTCCTTGTTATCAGTGGGAACTGCCTGAACTTCACCCACTCCTCTGGTGCTCAAGGCTCTGCCTCCAAATTGTTGGGAATTCTCAGCCATATTAGAAATTAACTCACTAGTACAAAAAAGACCTTTAACAACGGCTTTTAACACCGGTTGTATTAAAACCGGTGTTAAAAAAAAAGACGGTGACATTTTTATAATTATTTAAACTTTAAAATACTTTTAACACCGGTTCTTTTAACAACCGGTGTTAAAAATATATTTAACTACGGTTTTATAAATAACCGGGGTCATATGTTATAATTATTTGAACTTTAAAATACTTTTAACACCGGTTCTTTTAACAACCGGTGTTAAAAATATATTTGACTATGGTTTTGTAAATAACCGTGGTCATATATTTTTCGCGCGCATGCCTTGTTCTTAATTAAGTCATACATGTCAATTCACTACACCAAATAGTTAGTTTCGCGACGGTTGTTTTGCGGCGGTTTATAAAACCGCCGCAAAATTTGTATTTTACGACGGTGTTTGCGGCGGTTTGACAACTGCTGTAAAATAATAGAATTTAGCGGCGGTTTCATGATAACCGTCGCTAAATTATTATAGTCAATCAGCGATTTACGTGGCGGCCACATCTGATGTTAACATACAGTGGCGGTTTTATGAAATCGTCGCAAAAAGTTACTTTATGGCGGCGGTTTTGCCAACTGTCGCAAAAATTTTCAACTATGAAACTTTTTAAATTTTACAAAAATTTAAAACATGTCTTATATTTTCAATGTTGCACTAAAGTATTTATTTAATTTTGTTAAAAAAAATTATTAGCTATTAAAAAGATATAAAATTCGAAAATAAAAATAAATTTTATTTATTTATTTTTCTGTTAAAAAACTTTTAGTGAAATTTTTTCTGTTAAAAAGTTTTAGCTAATTAGTGAAAACTATTAATTTTATTTTGTTAATAATTTTTTTTAGCTATTAATGATTTTACCACAACCTATTATTAATTTAAAAAGTTATAAAAATAATTTAATTAATATGGTTTTTAAAGAGAGAATTCGTTTGCTCTAACCCATTCGTGGAAAACCATTCGCTCTAAACCCTTCACGCCGTCGCTGCCTCGCTGCCTCGCCGCCTTCGCTTTCACTGCCTTCGCGTCACCGTTCGTTCGCCTCACCGTTCGCGTTCACTGCCTTCGCCTCACCGTTCGCGTTCATTGCCTTCGCCTCACCGTTCGCGTTGGCCTCACCGTTCGCCGTCGCCGTTCGTCGTTCGCCGTTCGCCGTTCGCCGTTCGTCACAGCATCATTGAAGGTATCTCCCTCTCCCTCTCCCTATGTTTATTTTCGAGGCTTTTATCATTGCTAGGTTCTTAATTTTTAAAACTAAGAGTCATGACTTGCCAAACTTTTGTGATTCATTCAAATCGCCTCATCGATGTAGCTTTACGGATTTGTTTATATTCCTCATTTGTTTTACTTATTCACCTCATTATAATTTGATTTATGTTGACTATCTAATCTAATCTAATCTATTAAGTATGCTTGTCTATTAATTAGACCTTGTGTTATAGTAATCCTTTTCCCCTTTGTGTGTTTGTCTCTTCTTCCCTTATTGGCCCAGCTTAACTAATTGACTTAGTCGAATAAAAGGAAAGGAGTCTCAATAAAATAAAGGAATTGATCGTTTCATCGTCATTATGCTCCACCTATTAAGTATAGTCAAGGATGAATAAAAATATAGATTTCGATCCAAATCTACAATAAAAGGATGACTTAATATAATTTGGATGGCTAGTCAACAAATTCAACCATCTTATTCATTTGATTATCTTATATGATTAGCTCAAGCAATGATGAGTCGCTAATTCTATCCATCTAACTTTTGCAATTTGACTTATTTAGTGACTTTGCTTAATGTACCTTGTCTTCCCAACCTAATCAGTTCACTTAGTCCATCCACATAATCTAGTTGACCTAATATAAGTCGGTCTGGCCCACCATCCTATTCAGATTGTCTGATTGTGCTTCATATGTATGTCTAGTTCACCTAGTCTAGGCTCGCTTGGCTCCATTCGATTTGATTGGCTTGACCGATTCATCTAGCTAGCACAACTAATTCGCTTGCAACTTAATCCATGTAGCAGCTCGATTAAAACTAGCTTAAACAACTTGAACTACTTGATCTACTTGCTTGTAGTTAGCCTTGGTAAATTTAACTTATTTTATTTATCTATTTTTTTATATTCCTTTTGATAACTCGATTCTTAATCTTCCTTTTAATGTCTTTCTCAAATAGTCCGTGCACATATGGATCGTAGTTGGATAAATGCTTTACACACAAGTGATGAGTATGAGAATGGGGTGAAAGAGTTCTTAGAATTTGCTAAAAGAAATGCTCGTGATAATACTGAAATATTTTTTGTCCTTGTGTAAAATGTGTGAACCTAAGACGTTTTGAATTACAGCTAAATGATAGAGCCATTCTAGGAGCATGTTCCATAATCAACCGATTCACTCGATTAGCCGGCGAGCTTTTCCTGTAAACTGTAATTCAGTAAAAGGATATCAATGGAATTAAGTTTCAGTTGATTATATTAGTTCATCTTATTTTATGATTGAAGCATCAGGTATGGGCTGCAAGTGCAAAACCTGAAGCCTGCGATATCTCTGTGCAGCTTAACACGTATTATTAGACAAGGTTTGTGAGTTGTGACCTCTTTATTATATTTGTTTTCATCCCTGCAATATTCTGTTCTATGCCATCTCATGTTAGCTTAAATGCCACAGGAGCATATATACTCACTTGTTAATGGGAATTCTTATGATTTCACATTCAAAATGCTTCATTTAGCGTGGCACCCGACAGAAAATTTAATTACTTGTGCTTCATTTGGCGTAGTCTGTATTGATGAATTTGACAAAATGAGGCCTGAAGATAGGTATCTATGGGATTCAGTTTTAGTCTCATTTTTTTCAAGAGTTCTTATATAATTTTTTGGAACCTTGATCCATGCACAACATTCTTTTCTTCAGAGTAGCAATTCACGAAGCCATGGAACAGCAAACTATTTCTATTGCTAAAGCAGGGATAACCACAGTACTTCTTTTCTTCAGAGTAGCAATTCACGAAGCCATGGAACAGCAAACTATTTCTATTGCTAAACCAGGGATAACCACAGTACTCAATTCTAGAACATCAGTGCTTGCTGCTACAAATCCTCCATCTGGACGGTATGATGATCTCAAAGTAAGTGAGTTGAACTTTTTAAATTTGCCAATAGGACTTAGTTATTTTAGTTAATTACTCAGTACAAAAGAAGTTCAGTTGCTTAGATGATTTCGTATTTTTCAGAGTACACAGGATAATATTGATTTGCAGACAACCATTCTCTCTAGATTTGATCTTATTTTCATCGTGAAAGATGTCAGAATGTATGAGCAAGATAAGGTACATATTAATTTAAGATTTGTGCTTGAATTATTTGCTGTTTTTTCAGTTTGCACTTAAATTTAGATCTCATGCAGAAAATTGCAAGTCATATTATCAAAGTGCATGCAAGTGGTGCTACAACCAATAAAAGTACTGATGTTGCAGAAGAGGAAAATTGGCTCAAGCGGCATTTATTTTCTCAGAATCAATCTTTTTATTGTTTTCCATATACACGAAGCGTGTATAAGAGTTTTAAACTCGATCTGTAAAAGGTACATTGAGTATTGCCGCGTCACATGTGAACTTGTAACATGTCAATCTAATATCTTGCAACTGCAACTTGTAGTGAACACATTAAGAGGGAGAGAAAGTCTTTGCTCATCTGGAATTGGTTTCTTTTAAGTATTTGTAACTCCTCACTGTACTCTTCATGTGTAGAGAATGAGACAACAGGCTCATGATACAGGAAAACCTTCTGCAATTCCAATTACTGTCAGGCAGTTTGAAGCAATCATTCGTTTGAGTGAATCTCTTGCAAAGATGAGGCTGTAAGTTGTATTCATTTGACGAAAAGCTCATGTCCTTGATAATTCATCAATCTGCATTAATCCCAATTATTTGCATCAGATAGTGTCCTTTATAATGTTGGGAAATCATATTGCTCCATCTTCTGTTTCGAAAATTATGATGTGACTGCTAATTGTTTGGAGTCAGTGAAACATTAGCTTGAAAAATATAAGTTATAACGAATTGAATATTTGTGCTTAATGCCCCTATGAACTCAGGGCTTCTGTCGCCACCGAAGAACATGTGAAAGAAGCATTCAGGTTGTTTGAAGTTTTCACGATGGATGCTGCTCGTTCTGGAATAAATGAGCATTTAAATTTATCCCCTAAGATGGCCAATGAAATCAAGGTGGAAATATGCAAGACGCTTATAAGAGATGGAATGCTAAGCTGGTCGAAGTTCTGCAACGTACTCCTCACTATTTGATCTTGGACTAGACCGTTTACTTGCAAACTCGTGTGGCAAGCTTCTACATTGTCTTTGCTTGGAAAATCACATAGCGAGTAGGAGTATAATGTGTTATTTGATTTATATTTTGCTTTTGTTGAAAGAAAAATGGATAGTTGTAAAATACATGGATTGTTTTGTTTTTGAAACTAATTGGATGTTGCATTTACTTAATTCATGGTGTGTTATTGATTATGGATAAACTATTATATTATTGTGTTCTTTTATATGTCTAGAAAAATTATAAATAAAAATAAATATGAAATTTATATAAAAAATTAAGACTTTTGACACCGGTTGTTTCTAGAACCGGTATTAAAACATCATTTTTAACACCGGTTGTTTCCAGAACCGGTGTTAAAAATGATGTTTTAACACCGGTTGTTTCCAGAACCGGTGTTAAAAATGATGTTTTAACACCGGTTATTTAAAATAACCGGTGTCTAAAATGGCTTTCCCGCCTCATAATTGAACTTTTAACAACGGTTATTAACCGGTGTTAAATCTATATATTACACCGGTTTGTTAACCGGTGTTAAAAGTCTATACTTACAATGCCGGCTGGATCAACACCGGTTCCGGAACCGGTGTTAAAAGTCGAAAATAACCGGTGTTAAAAGCCTTTTTTCCACTAGTGACTCCCTAGCTTGCATTGGTGACTTGTTCACTAAGGCTCCTCCAGCTGCAGCATCTATCAGGACTCTATCCGTCTGCAGCAGTCCTTCATAAAAATATTGAATCAATAATTGCTCACTGATTTGATGCTGGGGGCAACTTGAACACAACTTGTTAAATCTTTCCCAGTAATCATACAGTGTCTCGCCCACCACTTGCTGAATCCCACAGATACTTTTTCTGATGATAGCTGTGCGGGAAGCTGGGAAATACTTCTCCAGAAATGCCTTCTTCATTGCGATCCAACTAGACACATGTCCTGTAGGCAGATAATAGAACCAGTCTTTGGCTGCTCCTGTCAATGTGAAGGGGAAAGCTCTCAGCTTGATGTCTTCTTCAGAAATGCCCTGAGGCTTCATAGTTGAGCATACCACATGAAATTCGTGCAAGTGTCTGTTTGGATACTCCCCAGATAAACCCTGAAATTTTGGCAACAAATTAATAAGCCCAGATCTTAACTCAAAACTTTCTCCCAGCTCTGGATATGCTATGCTGGAGTACTGAAATGCAGCATCTGGTGCTGCGAGCTCCTTCATGGTTCTCTGGTGGTCCGCCATGTCAATGCCTGAGTGAGTGCTGATAATCTGAATAGGAGGGATATCTGTAGTCTCAGAATGAAGGGCCTGGCTCCTCCTGACTCTGAAAGTCCTCTCAATCTCAGGATCAAAATCTTCTAATTCAGCACCTAGAGACCTGGTCATAAAAACAAAACAAATCGCAGTAAAAGTGGATAAAAAGATAAATCAAATAAAATCAAATCCAAAGATATAACAATAAACACAAAAGCAAATCAAGAATGATATGAAATAAGTGCGCAAGCTAAAATCAAACAAGTCAACTAACAGCTTCCCCGGCAACGGCGCCAAAAATTTGACGGGCCCAAACTATGTGTCACAAAAGTAGGCCTCAAATTTAGATGTAAATGAATAACTGGAAACCCTTTTACAATCAAAAATATAAGAATGTAGCAAAGGGGCCACAGGTCGTATTTTTCTCGGGGGTAGTTGTCGTGCTTGATTCAAACTTGTAGTTATGTGTCGTTTTTGGGTTTCAAATAAGTAATGAAATTCTGGTTTTTAATTGAAAATGAAGGAAAGTGAGCAATGGAAGAATCTTAAGCTAATAAACCAAACAAGAAATTTGCCCTAAAGGAAAACTCAACTAGTAGTAAACCAAATAAAACAAGATACTTGACCGAATTGGAAGGCAAATCTAAATTCAATTGCAAAGAAACACTAAACTGAGATTTAGAGGTAGTGATGGCAAGTTTCGGAAATGAACAAGCTAAGACAAATTAAAGCAAAAGAAATTCGAAATTTTCACAAGCAACAAATATCTATTAAGCATGCAATATTTTTGGAAGCCAATCACTGCCCAGATTTTTCAGCATTAGATGGGTTCAAACTTATTGATTCAAACACACTCACATACCACAAAACAAGTTGATTTTGGATGCAATTGAGTTCAAGTTAGTTGGCACGCAAGGGAGAGCTTTTGTGCCAAAACTAGCTCCAAATGAAAAATTAATTTAGCTTTCAACTCCACTCTTTAAAACTGATTGGTTTGATTGTGGAACAATGGTATTAAGAAAGAACAAAGCAAGATTCTGTAGAGGAGTGCAAACTAATACCAGAACTTGAAAAGCAAGAAATCAGAAACGAAATTGCAGAAATTCAGATTCAAGTTGTAGAAATTCAGCACTAGCTGAGCTGAAAACCTAGAATGAAGTGCAAGAAATTGGAACTAAGCTCTACATTAACTAAGGAAACCTATACTTAACTCGAATGCAAGAATTAACAACTAAGAAACAAAATTCCGAGATAAACTCAGAACTGAAGGGAGATTCAGAAATTAAATGGCACGCTAGAAATGGAATTGGCACGCAGCAAATTACTAATAAAACAAGCTGAAATTCAATCTATTAATTCACTAAACAAGTGTCTCGATTACTCTACTTGCCGAATTGAAACTAACTTACAGCTAAGAGCTTAAAATTCGAAAAACTCAGTAACTACAACAGATTTTCAGAACAGAACAGTGCAGTAATGGACAGAACACAAAAACTACAGCTAAAACAGAAATTAAACCAATAAATCTACTCCTCGATTCCTTCCAGAGCTCAGATACTCTTTGGTTGTCAAGAAAAGGAGAGCCTCGGACCCGTAAGCTCAGCAAATCATGGGGAAAAACTCATCAGCGATTGAATACAGCTCAAACTGCCCATTTCTGAATTTTCCATGCGAATCCTTCATCTCAGCTGTGTCTGCGTGCGTGGGTGGATGGATGACAATCCAAACTACTCAGGGAACCCCTCTGGATAGCTTAGATGGAAGGTGGTAGAGCACAGCCGATCCGAAGAGTGTTAAACGGACAAAGCTGTAGAAACCTCTCACAACTCTGTTCTTGGGCAGATTTGATCCGGAAACAAGACTAATTGCTTCCCCAATGATCTAGCACATGAATTCTGCAAGAAGATCGAGTGGTCGCGCCCACTGATTGAAGAAAACGCAAAGAAAAGTGAAGAACTCGATGAACTGGAGAAGACGGCGAAGACGCGACGAGGCTTGGCTGCGGAGAAAATTTCCTTAAATAATAACCAGTGGACGGCTCAGATTTGTTTGCTTCAATCCAACGGCTGATCTTCATCTGATTTGAGCCAAACTTTGATGATGGTGATCTGAGGTCAGGATCTACCTCGTGGTAGCTCGGATCCTCCAGATATGCAACGGATGGTCCAGATCAACTTAGTCTTTGAATGGACGATCTAGAGCCCTCCAAGCTTGATCCAATGGTTGATTTAGCTCTGATTGTGATGAAACCTTTAGATCTTGATCAGGGTGCTTGATCAACCCTAGCCCTAGCTTGGATTGCTTTAGATCATCCCGGATGGCTCCGATCTAGCCGCTTTCGAATCGAACGGCCCAGATTTAATCATAATCTTGATAATCTGATCCGGGTCAATTCCGACTCGAGTTTGACCCAATATGACCTAGATCCTTGAACCTTGATGCCTACAAAAATAGATCAAGAATTTAATGGCCAATATAATCCAAAAATTTGTATATTTGCAATTAAGTCCAAAATAAAGGTAAGTTCTAAAACCTAGGGCAATTTCACAATTTTGACACTAAAAACATAGATCAAACATGGATTTAAGCAACTCAAATGATCAATAAAATGGAATCTATCACCCCCATGCGCATACATCGAACCAGAAGCCTTCGAAGCCAAGAGATGAGGTTTGACCCAGTCAATACGGGCGCCCCGAACGACCCGGGCGCCCCGGTCAAAGCGGATCAAGAGGATCAGACGTGACCGAGGTTTGTGCGGATCAAAGCCACGTGGGGGGCGCCCCCGACGTCCCGTGCGCCCCCTAGCCCTATATAAAGGGCCCTCGACCCCAGGCTTCCAACAACAATTCTTTCAACGCCTCAAAGCTCCTCTACGCTCGTGCCTTGCTCCAAAAACGCCTCACCTCGAGCCTACGACGTCCCGCTGCCCCGAAAAAGAGTCGATACACTCCGGACGTCGGTAACGAAGAGCTTAATATTTGTTTGTTATTTTATTGCACTATCTCTGTAATTGAAATTATTGTAATCTATTTGCGCGAATATAGAATTTCCCATAGTAAACGGTCAACGACCGTGGGCCTTGGAGTAGGAGTCGACATAGGCTCCGAACCAAGTAAAAACCACTGTGTCTTTGTGCTGTGTCTCGTATTTTTATTTCCGCTGTGCACTTACTCTTAGTTTTCCGAAAAAGAACGATTTCTGATATTCACCCCCCCTCTATCGGTTTTCTCGATCCAACAAGTGGTATCAGAGCGGGGAATTCAAACTTGGTGCAACCACCAGTTTGAAATTTTTTTTTGGATTTTTTTTCGAATTTAATTATTTCTTTTTTTTACTTAATTATCTTTATCCCGCACTGCTAATCCAAGACCAAGTCTTGGGACACCTTTGTTTGTAAGTTTCCTTTTACAGAACAAATGTCTATGCAAGAGGGATTCAGCACCGCTAGACCTCCACTCTTCAGTGGAGAAGACTTTTCCTACTGGAAAAGTCGCATGGAGGTCCACCTGAAAACTCAGGTGGACATGTGGATCATTATCCAGTCCGGTTTGGAGATCCCCCGAAATGCGGAAGGACTTCCACAAAGCTACTCGGAGTGGGACAACACTCTAAAGCGCAAGATAGAAGCCGACGCAAAAGCAACACAAACCCTACAATGCGGCCTGACAAAGGAAGAGCTGAACCGAGCACTACAAGAAAAAACACCTATTGTGACATTTTCTTTGTGACACTTAATAGTAAATGTCATTATAAACTAATTATAATGACACTTATTAATTTTATAAATAAAGTATGTGATTAAATCTTTTATCATGACATATTCTATAAATGTCCTTATAAACCTAAATATTTTTTTATTAAAATAGATTATTTAATTTGTTTAATTAAACTTTTTCCAAATTATTTAACCTCGCGAACAAATTGCGGGACAATTTACCCAAATCTTAATCGCCTGCTCCTTCTCCAACTTAATCGCGCGAACAAATTACACCGCGAACAAATACAACACCAATAATATTTCGCTCGCCCGCCAGCGCCGAACCCTAAATTGCAGCGCGCAATCCTTAGTGCGTCGTCCCTCCTTTCTCCCTCGCTCCCTGCTCGATCGCCCCTCCACCTACGCGAGTGCCTCCAACCAGCGCACCTCCACTAGCGTGCCCTCACTCCCTGCTCGATCGGCCCTCCCCCTACGTGAGCGCCTCCAACCAGCGCACCTCCACCAGCGTGGTCTAGGCTGCGCGAGCGCCTCCCACGCGCGGCGATCCTCCCCGCCACACCGTCTGCCCACCAACGCGGTTTGCCCTACTCGCGCGCCTCCCCATTAGTACGGTCATCTACCCTACTCGACCCTCCTCGCCACACGCGCACCTCCCCACGCGCGGCGCTCCTCCTACCTTGTCGCGAGCGGAAGCCGATTTCTGCCGACGCACCCACCATCGCCTCGCTTCGCACTCCTTTTCTCATCCGTCACCTGCTCTCGTCGTCGCCGCTCCTCTACCAGGATTCCTCCTCAATATTGCCTCTACTGCACGATTTCTCGCCGTCATCTGCTCTTTCCTTGTTACCTTTCATTTTCTTCTTTAATGATCTAAGAAACATGAAGCATATGGTGATCGTTTGAAATGGGCATCGCTTTACTTTTTTCTTCCATTTTTTTTGACTAAAGCATACCTACATATGGCGATCGTTTGAAATGGGCATCGTTTTGCTTTTTTCTTCGATTTTTCTTTTGACTAAAGCATACCTAAATGGGCATAATTTTCCATGCTTAATACTTGTATCTCTTACTTTTTTCTTTGATTTTTTTTGTCTAAACCATACCTAGGGCATCGTTTTCCATGCTTAATACTTATATCTCTGACTTTTTTCTTCGAATTTTTTTCCTAAAGCATACCTAAATGCTGTTATCTTTAAATGTCTATCTTTGTTCTTTTGGAGTATGCTAGTCCTAAATTATGCACTTGTAAATTTAAATTTAGTCCATCTAATATGTAGTTAAACCTCCACTAGAAGCTCATATATGTCATAGAAGTTTCATCTTTGTTAGATGACACACTGTTTTGAAATTGTACTTGTATTTCATTTTGATTTCCCAATAACCATATGCACCTTGAGATTGTCATCTATATTTTAAGTAAAATTCTTTGGAAGGGTGATATTATGTTTAACTAAGTTTTGTTAATTGGAATATGCCTCAGTGATGGAATTATATGATGACCTGTTCCTTTTAGTTTATTTCTTTCATCCTTTATGCTTTAACTAATACATAGTCTATTCATATATGCTATTCGCTCCTGTTGTTGTTAACTTGTTCTTTCAATGTCATTTGTTATCCTTGCTCTTGGATTTTTTTTGTTATCTTGTTCTATCAATACTATCATGAAAACTTAGTATTTATCTTGTTCTTCGACATCAACCATTTAACAGTTAAATTCAGATTACTGGACTATTCATCAATAATTGCAAGATGTTTAATTCAGATAACTTATTATTTATCTTGTATTTCCAATCTTGGTTTTTTCATGAGCAGCACTTAATTGTGAATCCTTCCATAATCTTAGTTTTTGATAAATTTGGTCCTTTTCTCCTTACTAAAAGTGTATTCATATCCATAATGACTCTGATTTTTAAATGGGATCTTGGTACCTATGGTTTATGCGTCTTTAGTTCTTTTATTGGACCATGATGTACTTGGAGCTGGTCCTGTGAAACATATAACAAGAGGTAGGCTTTTTTGTTGCTGCTATTTTGAAAAGAAAAAAAAACAGCTAGATGGAGCAATGAATGATTCAATCATTGTAATCGAGTTCCAGGCTTTTGGCAACTTTCCTGATTTGCAATTTATTTTATCATAAACTTGTGCAATGTCCAGTGAATACTACCATTTCTCATGTTGGAGGACCTTTCTTTTCTTAGATAATGATAACTCATGTTTTAGCATTTCCTTTTTCCTTGTTATGCAGTGATGAAAAGTATCAGGAGTTCCAAACAGATCAAAATCTACAATATCAATGTGCTGCATGCCGTGATGATTGTTACCAGGTATTATCCGTTGTTTGCAAGACTTAACTTTTATCATGCTTGGTTTAATAGTCTTGCGTTCCTGGCTAAGATCCTAAACTTGAAGGACAGAATGAGTTGACATCACTAGAGAGAAGTCTAAGAAATCAGAATGTCAGTGAGATAAATCTTCATACATGATGGTTCAGATATAATTTCATCCTCCACCTTACATAAACTCAAAATAAAGAGCAACAAATCACAACGTCTTCGTTTTAAGGAATGTTCTGCTAAAAGTACAATTGAGGCGGAGACAACAAGAAGTACTGAGCTTGTTATACACATTGGCTCAAAAAACAGAATTCCTGCATCCAGCTCCCTAAGATCTGAAACCTCAAGGTGTCATATGGATCAAGACTTGGTTACTAACTTTGGTAAATTTTCTATGTTCATTCTGTTCATCTCTACACTTGAAGCTCATGAACTATTCTAAAGAAGTTATAAGTTTGACATATTTCCATATTAATTGAAATTGTGATAATTTTTGATATTCTGGTTTACTCTTAACTTTGATGTTCTATATAGTTTTTTTCCTCCTAAAGCAGCTTGTATTTCATGTCCAAAAATAGGTTGCAAGATGGATGGAGAAGCTCGAGGAATCTGAAACTAGAAGGAAATTGTACATAAAGACAATCATAGCCTCATCATCCTTGTTGGTTAGTATTGAAACCCTAACTCTGGTTTGGTTGACCACTTCCTTCAATAAAGAAAGAAAAGTATACTTTGATTCATGTAGATTGGGTATTTGTGGTATGAATTTATCTACAAGCTAGACAAAATTACAAAATGACAAAGTTTGAAAACACTCTAGGGCATGTAACTGATCTACCATATCACAAGGCTACTGAACATCAACACCATCTTAGTAGAGTACAACTCTTTCACCACATAGCATAAAGATTACCTGATGTCACAAACATTTACTAACTAGCTTCCAGGACTTGTTGACAATGAACAAGATAACAAAAGATTTATTTTACAATAGTGCATCTTTTCTTGGGAGAAATTTCAGTTTTAGATTGGAAAAACATTACCATAAATGTCTATCTCCTAAAGAAAATAGATTTATCTCCAAGATAAGCATGTTTAGATTCACAAAGTTATTTCTTGATTGATCGACTTGGTGATCAAATTGAACGAATCTCTCTTCATGCCTTTTGGCTTGTTGTGAAAATCTCTACTCTACCCTGTGTAAATCTATATATATATCTATAGATATAGAGATACAGTCAGTGAAATTAATGAAACAGCTAGTTAGCTAGCAACCTTCTTGGTTTGCTTGTACAGGAGGTAAAACATCTTTAGATTGCCAAAACTTTTCTTTGTTTGTTATTGCATGGATGAGGATGATCGATCATGCTTTACCTTCAGTTTGACAACGCAACTACATACCTAAACACATTGATGTCATCATCAGTTTCACTGTCTCGCACCAACTACAGATGGAGACTAGCTAGAATATATTAATTAATTTGATTTGTTGCTACCAGATTCACACTGGCATAGCTCTTGAAGTAACAAAGAATTAAAAACTTTTTGTTATAATAATTGGAGCTAGCAGACAGTGAAAACAAACAGTGATGCACGGTGTTTAAATATAACAATAAAAGTTATTGTGCATATGAGTCTTTCTGTACGTGAGCCATGGAATTCATTTGACAAGCCATAAACCATATATATCAGTTTAATTGCATTCATTCATGCCTAGCTTCTTTTTTCATTGTCATGTGCATCTATGTGATTTTGCTTGTAATAGTGTATATGAAGAAACTTAAATAGCGATATGAATAGATATCTTTCAGATTTGGCAAATCTGAAGGACATCTTTCACTTATCAAGATCAATGAGTTTTTTGGAGAGCCAATAGTGATATGAATAGATATCTTTCAGATTTGGCAAATCTGAATGACATCTTTCACTTATCAAGATCAATGAGTTTTTTTGGAGAGCCAATATCAGTACTGTCGAGATTTGTTTGTTTTAATTTTATTTCATTTACACAATTAATATATGATTTTTTTTGTAGGTGACAAGAATATTGTATTTTGTTCAAGATGTGATGGTTGAAGATTGAAGATGCAGCAAAGTTTGGAAGTTGGTTATGTATTGCTTTAGGAGAGATTTAATTTTTTGCTAGTTCTTAAACTAAATACATTGGGTATATTTGTGATTGTGATTAGTGCATATATATTTTTTGAGGTGATCAATTTGACAGTCTTGTATTGCAAAAAAAATTGATAATTATTGATTAGCACTTTAATTTTAATTTAAAATTTTATTTGAGTTATGTTAATTATTTATATGTGTAAATATTTATATCATGAAAATATTGAAAATGAGTGAGATATTTATTAATATATGATATTTTATGTCACAATAGAATACTAAATCATGTAGATAAAAATATCATATAAAACTCATATGAAGATATTTCAAAATGTCATAATAAATAACTATTAATGATAATTTTAAATGTTCTTATAGACTAATCTAGCAAACATTTATATGCGTCACTATAAATTACATAACGAGGCATTTTAAATTAACTTTATAACCTATCATTAGTGACATTTTTTATTATGATTATAAATAAAATTCAAGACACTTATAATTGTCTTGATAAATAATTTTAAAGGACATACAAATTTGTCATCATTACTATAATAAAGCGACATATATAAATGTCATTATAAATTTTATAGTGACATTATTTTTTGTCACTATAATAATTATTTATGCTATTAGTGTTTCACTATTTGTATTTTATAGTGACATTAAGAATTGTCATAAGTGATAAGACTTTAGACGACATCACTATAGAGGACATTTAACTTAATGTCACTATATCAAAAATGTCATCATAAGTAATATATGATGACACTTTTCAATGTCATTAAAAGCATTTTTTCTTGTAGTGGAGTGGGCCCCTTCAACAGTGCAAAAGAGCTATGGACGAAACTGATCGAGCTGCATGAAGGGACTCAGACACCAGGATCAGCAAAAGGGATCTGCTACTGAACAAGCTCTACACCATCAAGATGGCCGACAACGAAACAGCAGCCCAGCTCCACGCACGAATCCAAGAGGTAATGAACGGTCTTCACGCAATAGGTCATAAGGTCGAAAACCGTGACCTAATAATGTATGCTCTAAACGCATTCCAAGAAATACCTTGGGGCATCTATGGTAATGCATACAAGGTATCCAGGGATCTTTCTAAAATAAAACTAGATGAATTATTTTCTGAACTAGAACTGCACGAACAGACTAACACCAATTCGGTCGAAAAAGGTATCGCTTTCATTGCAGGTAAAATCTAAAGACAACGAAGAAGAAAACTGAACCTGAACCTGAGTCTGACCTCAGACTCAAAAGATGAAGAAGGAGATCAAACTAAGCTAGTCCGGCTCGCTCGAAGCTACTACAAGGAGCTGAAGAACCGAACCAACAAACGGAAAACCGCCGAAGAAAAGACGAACCAGTTGAACCACGAACAAGCCTAATGTAACCTGCTACGAGTGCAAGAAGAAGGGCCACTACAAGACAGAGTGTCCAAATCTGAAAGAGTCCAAGAAAACGAGAAGAAAGAAGGCGCTCCAAGCAACCTGGGACGAGTCTTCCTCAGAAAGAAGAGACAGAGGCACCCCAGTCCAATCTCCTAGCTCTGACCGCTCAGTCGAAACCGAGTTAGAATCAGAACAAGAGGACGACGAGCTGACCTTCACAGAAGACGGAGAAATTAAGGTAACTGATTTTAATAGATTACAGTTAACTGAATTGATTTCTTTTCTTTCTCGTGATTTGGCAAAAATGCCCAAACTCTGGGTCGAATCCCTCCGACAGGAAGTAAAAACTCCTGAAGAGGGAGCTGACTCTAAACCCTCAAACCGAGAAGGTTCAGGAAGGAACTCCCACTCAAGTTGGAAAAACTTGAAAAGGAAAACTCCTCCCTGAAAACTCAGGTTAAGGATCTTAGATCAGCCCCTAGAACGATTCACTTCTGTTCCAAAATCTTGACATGATTCTTGGGAAACAGAAGTCCGTTCTAAATCGATCTGGACTTGGCTACCGAACCAAATCCCGACAAAGATCATATTTGGCTGTACTGAATCAGTCCAGAGGCAAAATTCAGCATGGGTACCTAAACTACTGCCTGAACAAACCAACTGGATCAAATCAGTATTGGATCCCCAAGGACAAGATTCACATCTTGCCTAATCATCACCGTGACTTTAGTCCAGGGGGAGCCAAACTGAAAACTATTTTCATTATTAGATAAACTTGTATTTCTTGATTGAAACTGCTTGTTTGATTGTCTATTTAATTTCTACAATTTACCATGCTTAGACTTAGGTTAGTTTAAGGACTAAAACAAACTTAGCTGAAATTTGACAACATAGTATTGGGTAGAGGTGAGATGATAGTACGTTAGGGAAACCAATTCTAATAAGATCAAGTTCACTTGGTCTCTTTAGACTGGTAAAACTAGCCGAAGCTACCGATCCAAAAACTTAAACTAGTTAGACCAGAAATTTTTCAAATAATAATTTTGAAAATGAAATTTCATTAAAAGGCTTTGTCAAGGAAAGGGTGGATGATCCCATAAGGCTACGGCCAAAGAAGGTCCTAGTGCCTCGCCAAGACCTGGAAGCCAATTTCTGAAATTCAATTCAAATTATTTTTGTCAAATTCGAATCTAGTACAAAAATTCAGTTATTTATAGATTTAAACTTCTTTTAAATTTTGTTTAAAAATTAATTAAGTTTTCAAACTTAATCAAAACTTTTCAAAAATTTTTCTAATCTAAACCTGTCTCACGAAACCTATAAGGTTAACGTGATTGAAAACCCTAGATTCGGGTGAGACAGACTAGGCAGTGAAACTCAATTTAAGCTATTCCTGATTCTAATTGGATCCCAAATCAAGAAGATCTTTATGCGTAGGAATATAAAGATTTGGACCAATGGATGTTGGATAGCGGTTGCTCCAGACACATGACTGGAGATAAATTGAAGTTCACCAAGCTCAAACTCAAAAACCTAGGCTCAGTAGCATTTGGCAATAATGCCACACTCAAGGTAATTGGGTCAGGTAACATTGAGCTTAAATCTGATTTCATTATTAAGAAAGTTCTATTGGTTGAAAACTTTAATTTTAACTTGCTTAGCATAAGTCAGTTATGTGATTCGGGTTATAGAGTAACTTTCAACAGTTCCAACTGCCTAATTAAAAATGAACAAGACTCAGAAATCATACTTAAGGGCACTAGGAAAAACAATGTATACACTATAAATCTTCCTATTATACCCAAATGTATGTTAACACAATTAGAACAATCAAACCTCTGGCATAGGAGATTAGGACATACCAATTTAAGAACTATCTCAAAAATTACCCAACTTGGCTTAATCAAAGGTATCCCCAAATCAAAAATAATGAAAACCTAATATGTGAATCATGTAATCAAGGTAAGCAAACCAAATCCAATCACAAACTAATTCAGTCTGATTTAACTCAAACCACACTTGAGCTCCTGCACCTTGACCTATTTGATTCACATGGAGCCAAGTCACTAAGCGGGAACCGATACTGCTTAGTAATAGTTGATGATTACTCTAGATTTACCTGGGTTAGGTTCCTAAAAACCAAAGATGAAACCCTAAATCTATTTATTGAATTCTGTAAACTAATTGAAAATCAAAATGACACTAAAATTAAAAGACTTAGGAGTGATCACGGGGGAGAGTTTGAAAATCACAAATTTGAGAATTCTGTAAGGTAAATGGGTATTTACATGAATTTTCATGTCCTAGAACCCCCCAACAAAATGGGATAGTTGAGCGAAGGAATAGAACACTACAAGAAGCCGCTAGGGCTATGCTCAACGAGTTTAAACTAGCAAACCAGTTCTGGGCAGAAGCAACTAGTACAGCCTGTTATATCCAAAATAGGGTTTTGATTAATAAGCGACACAACAAAACCCCCTATGAACTGTACTACCATAGACTCCCAAACCTACACTACCTAAGAGTCTTTGGATGCAAAGTCCATATCCTAAACACCNAAACAGCTTGGCAAAAGTATTAAGATACTTCGATCCGATCGGGGTGGTGAATACTTAAGTCAAGAGTTTCAAGATTATCTTAGGGACAATTGGATATTGTCTCAATGGACTCTGCCATATACACCACAGCATAATGGTGTATCTGAGAGGCGTAACCGAACCTTGATGGACATGGTTAGATCTATGATGAATCATGCAACTCTTCCAAAATCCTTTTGGGGCTATGCGCTTAAGACAGATGTTTACTTGCTAAACAGAGTCCCGACCAAGGTAGTCTCTACTACTCCATACGAGATGTGGAATAGTAAGAAACCTCACTAAACTCACCTTAAATATGGGGTTGTCCTGCTTATGTGAAGCGGACTGTATCAGACAAATTGGATGCTAAGTCTGATAAATGTCTATTTATTGGATACCCTAAGGAAACGAAGGGTTACCAATTCTATCATCCCTTGGAACAAAAGGTATTTGTTTCAAGGCATGCTGTATTTCTGGAAAAAAAATTTCTTTTACAAGAAAACAGTGGGAGTGGCATTGAACTTGATGAAGTTCAAGAAACTCCAATAGACATTACAGAGACACCTAGTCTAGACCCACAACCAATAACTCATAATGATGAGCTATCAGTTGAACCTAAAACAACACCACCTCTTCGTAGGTCTGATAGGACACACAATATTCCAGAGAGATACGGATTTCTCATAAGTGAATCGAACGACGTGTTACTCATAAGCGATGACGAACCTATCAGTTATGAAGATGTTCTGAAAAGTTCAGAAAGGGACAAATGGCTTGAAGCCATGAAGTCGGAAATGGATTCCATGTACGAAAATCAAGTATGGGACTTGGTTAACCCACCTGAAGGGATTAAGCCCATAGGGTGCAAGTGGGTTTTCAAGAAGAAAACCGACATGGAAGGTAATGTTGTTACCTTTAAGGCTAGATTAGTGGCAAAAGGATATCGTCAGAAACAAGGAATTGATTATGACGAAACCTATTCGCCAGTAGCTATGCTTAAATCCATTCGGATGCTCCTGGTCATAGCAGCTCATTATGATTATGAGATATGACAAATGGATGTGAAAACAACTTTCCTTAATATAAACCTTCTTGAGGATGTATACATGATACAACCTGAAGGTTTCACATCGGTTGATAAAACCAAAATATGCAAGCTTCGATGATCCATATATGGACTAAAGCAAGCATCCTGGAGCTGGAACATCCGTTTTGATGAGACAATCAAGGAGTTTGATTTCTCACAAATCCTGACGAACCTTGTGTGTACAAGAAGGTTAGTGGGAGTGCAGTCGTATTCCTAGTATTATATATCGATGACATATTACTTATAGGAAACGATATATCAGTCTTACAGTCGGTTAAAATTTGGTTGTCCAAAACTTTCTCCATGAAAGACCTGGGAGAAGCAACCTATATCCTTGGGATTAGAATCTATAGAGATAGATCAAAACGGTTGCTTGGTCTTTCGCAGTCTACATATATAGACCGAGTGATAAAAAGGTTTAGCATGTCGGAATCCAAGAAAGGTTACCTTCCCATCAGGCATGGGATCAACCTTTCAAAGTCTATTTGTCCGTGCACAGAAGACGAGAGGATTTGCATGAATAAGATTCCTTATGCATCCGCGATAGGATCTATCATGTATGCTATGTTATGTACTAGGCCCGATGTATCGTATGCTCTGAGCGTCACGAGCAGATACCAGTCTGATCCAGGAATGGATCATTGGGCGGCTGTCAAGACAATCCTTAAGTACTTATGAAGAACTAAGGATGTGTTCCTAATATATGGAGAAGGAGATATGGTAATACGTGGGTATACAGATGCCAGTTTCCAGACAGATAAGGATGACTCCAAATCTCAGCTTGGATACGTATTTACTTTGAATGGAGGCGCAATAAGTTGGAAGAGTTCCAAGCAAGACACTGTAGCGGATTCTACCATGGAAGCGGAATATATTGCGGCTTCGGAAGCAGCAAAAGAAGCAGTCTGGATCAAGAAGTTTGTCTCGGAACTTGGTGTGGTTCCTGATAGATGTGTATACTGAAAGACATGCTTCTTTTATATATATGAACATCTTTATTTTGAAAAGAGAATCACAACCACACTAGGTGTCTGTTTATATTAGTACATACACGAAGTCCCGTTGTTTTTCATTGTAGATAACATGGTGTGTGGTGTCACACGGAAGATCATGTTATCGGTTCCTTACTTAGCATAAATAGAGGCCCACAACCGAGATGGAATTGGACAACCCATCGGGATGGTTGTAGTGTAATTAGGTGTGGTTAGTCTTGACCATAGAATTACAATAGTGTGCTTTGAGTACATTGGGTAGGACCAAAACCCGAGGTTATCCAATTTGTACTGACTCGATAATTGGATAGGATCTCAAGATATTATTATGAAGTACGATCCCTTAATCCCGAAATAATATCGGGCATATATTATTAATTATTATTTCTTTGATTTACCAATGGGCGAGATCTATTCTGTTAGATCGATAGGCCCGGTAAGTTGGGAGATAATATTAATAATATGATGTGCCGATGATTATTGACGGAATCCGTGTCCTGGTGAGTCAGGATGATGATGCCCCCTTGATGAGCTCGAAAGGTTCATCATGCTAAACCCTGCAGGTGGATTTGATCCGGCATGATGATAAGGTCGAGTGGTACTAATCAAGGATCCAGAAGTTAATTAATTTAAATTGTCAGTAATTTAATTAATTAACGGACATTCGAAATCTTAAACACGGGAGGATGGACGACTTGTAATAAGTGGAGCCCATATGTAAATATGGGAGTTGGTGAGGTAATTCAATGAGGGTCCTTTAGTGGAATGGATCCTCATTAATGGACCGGGTCCATTAGCAGGCCAAGATCCAACTTCTCCTCATGGTCCCTATCGTAGCCCTATAAATACCTCATGGTGGTATGGAACCAAGTTGATGGTTAATGATTGATCTAATGGAACACAAGTAAATCCTAAGTTTTTCCTCTCTCTCTTCGTGAGATGTCGAACGGTAAGAGCAATTTCTTCTCCACCGAATTAATTGCATGCGACATGCAATTAGAATGGTAATGGAGCAGTTTTTTTTCCACCGATTAATTGCATGTGGCAATTAATTGAATTGGATGAAAAACAAATAAATCCATGCAATTTTGCAAGGCATGCAACGACAATTTAATTCAATGCATGCAATTTAATTGTCATGGCAAGACATGCAATTTAATTGCATGGCATGCAACAGCAAGCAATTTAATTACATGATGGCAAGGCATGCAATTTAATTGCCTCACTCACGGCAATTTATAAAAGGCGATAATTGCCTCAGCAATTGAGGTAGAAGAAGAAAAAAAATTGTCGTGCTCACGGTAATTTTTGAGTCGGCAATTTGTATTCTTGGAGCAGAAGAAATTGCTTCGCTGGAGAAAATCTGCTCATCGTAGATTGAACTTCTCAAAGAGCAGTTTTTACCTTCGGTGGAGAAAACGTGTGGTAGCAAGAGGGTTGCCCACGCAATCCTCTGGTGCTTCGGTTGCTATTCGGAGGAGAAGACGTGCAAGGGAGCTAGAAGATTGCTCACGTAATCTTCTGGCGCTTCGCTTGTATTGGAGGAGAGGATTAGTAGGGTTTGTGTTCGGATTATCTTCTTCCTAGGAGCAACCGGCGGCATCCCTTTGGTAAGGGATTAGTTGGCTCAAGAAGAAGGGATCAACTTGGTGACCACGGTTCTTGGTAGATCGTCGCCCACACGACGTCCAAGATGGGAGGGTCATACGGTAGAAGATCGTAAGGTAACGGAAGGTATATTCTTCCCTGGCTCCTTGTGTTCGTATTTTGTGCTTTACTTATTTACCTCGTCATTTCATGTTTGTTATTTAATTATTTTGATTGTGAATCATAGTCAATAATTATTTAACTAGACCCCGACCATAAACACAAAAGCCTGCGATCAACTCGTCGCATTTTCCGCGGTCGAACGGTCGAGCAAATTGCAATACCAATTTTGGTTATTGGCTAAGTTGCAATTTGAATCGTTCGATACGGCACGAGATGGTCGATGGGAGACGGCTCTTCACTCGGATTAATTTTTAATCCGTAGGCATAGAGAGGTCTCTCAGATCGACTAGGTATTCGCTTAGGAAACCCGCCAAGCCAAACCCAACAACTGGTATCAGAGCAAAGTTTTCCGGCTTTGTGTGTTTGAGGATTGGTTAATTTTTGCATTTTCATACATTTTATTTAGTTGGATGATATGTGGATGTGTGTAGGCTAACTTTGTGTTGCAGGGACAAGATTCCAACTTATCATGGCCAAATAATGATTGTGTGAATGGTTTTGCAAATTATTGTAATTAATAAATCCTAGGGGGTTGACGAGGTGACGACATGACTGGAGGCGCATTAGAGACTAAGGCCATGAAAGTTGGAAAATCTATGATTCTCTATTTTTCATATTTTGGTTATGTGCTTGTTGTGTGATTGTGCTAGTTAAAATTCCTCGTGATAAATTACTAAGTGGGAGAGGGACCCTAAGGGTCCCATGGCTTCCATTACAATCCGATAAGTGATGCGAACAAGTCTGCGTGTCGGCTCTGAGTGCCTTCCTCCCCATCGGATGGATTTGTTCTGCGGTTCACTAGGTCGGAAAAGGCTATAGAAAATTGTTAAAGAGCGTGTGTACTTCCTCATCGGAAGGCGCATAATCAGAGATAATTTTCTCAGTGTCGTGTAATGGTGAACACTTAGATGCGAATAATAGTATCCTCCCCATCGGAGTCACTGCTATTATTTTGCAGAGCCGAAGTGAACCAACTATTAATCTTACTTGTCAAAAAGTTAGGTTGACAAGATAGTAAGATTAATGGGTAAAACCTCCTCTTACGAATGTGGAAATTCGTATACGTCCACACCATCGTGGCATGCGAATTTCTAGGTGGTTAGAGGTGTTGGTTGATTTCGAAAATTTAATTTTGTGAGGAATCAATTTATTTTCGATTTCTAAAGTAGTGTGTATTGTGATTCTCAGGATTTTCAAAATGGCTTTTAACCCACTAGCAACAATACTTAAGGAGAATAAACTTACTGGACCCAACTATATTGACTGGAAGAGAAACCTTGACATAGTCCTTACGGCTGAAGAGTACAAATTTGTGCTCACCGAAAAATGTCCTGATAAGCCTAGCGACAATTCTGGTGAAGGGCAGAAGGAGCATTACAAGAAATGGGTTAAGGCAGATGAGATGGCGCGGTGTTATATTCTGGCATCTATGTCGAATGTACTGCAACATCAGCATCAGGCCATGCCCACTGCTTGTGATATGATGCTGAACCTTCAGGAGCTTTTCGGGCACCAGAGTCGTGCCGCTAGGTAGCTGGCGATGAAGAATCTGATGACGACCACTATGGTCGAAGGGACACCCGTGAGGGATCATGTCCTAAAGATGATGGCCCACCTCAATGAGATTGAGGTTCTTGGAGGATCTATCGACGGGGAATCCCAGGTCGATATAATACTCCAATCTCTGCCTAAGAGTTTTGAGCAGTTCCGGCTCAACTATAACATGAATAAGCATGAGTATACATTGGGGGAACTCCTGGGAGAACTCCAGTCAGCAGAGGGACTCTTTCGCCAGAACTCGCAGGCCTTAGTGACTCAAAGGGTTTCCTCTTCTATGCCGAAAGACAAGAAGAAGAAGAAAGGGTTCAAGAAGGCAGCTACATCGCAGGGACATCGGACTAGCGTGAAGAAGCCGAAAGGCAAGTGCTTCACGTGTAAGCAAACTGGACACTGGAAGGCGGACTGTTCCCGTCGTCAAGATAAAGGTATTTCTTCATGTTTAGTCGTTGAAACATGTTTAGCGGTGCTATCTACCAATACGTGGTGTGTAGATACAGGAGCCACTGACCATGTCTGCAATACTCTGCAGGGGTTTCAGGAAACCCGACGGCTAGCTGAAGGAGAAATCGTGGTCTATATGGGCAATGCTACGAATGTGGCAGCAGTTTCAGTGGGAGTTTTTTATTTATCTTTTGAGAGAAATAAAGTATTAGTTCTGAGAGATTGCTTATATGTACCCACATTTAGAAAGAATTTGATTTCAGTTTCTAAGTTAATTATGGATGGATATTCTGTTGCTTTCAATAACAAAGTTGTTATAAAAAGAAATAGAGAGATTATCTGTTCGGGTACTATGATTGGCAATCTATACACTATAGAACCAACGACTCCCACAGAGGTCAATAGCTTATCGTCTAACTTAAATAAGAGAAAGGAGCCTTCTAAGATGAATCAGACATATCTTTGGCACCTTAGGCTTGGTCATATTAACCTTAGTAGGATTCAGAGGTTGATAACTGATGGCCCCTTGGGTTCATTAGTGGTGGATGACTTCCCGACCTGTGAGTCTTGCTTAGAAGGTAAGATGACTAAGAGGTCTTTCAAGGCTAAGGGGTATAGGGCCAAAGATGTGCTAGAACTGATTCATTCTGATTTATGTGGTCCTATGTCAATCCAGGCTAGAGGTGGCTTTGAATATTTTGTCACCTTCATTGACGATTATTCAAGGTATGGATATATTTACTTGATGTGCCGCAAGTCTGAATGCTTTGATAAATTCAAGGAGTTCAAGGCTGATGTGGAGAAACATCGAGGTAAAAGTATCAAGACACTACGATCTGATCGTGGTGGCGAGTACCTCTCTGGAGAGTTTAGGACCTACCTATTAGAAGCTGGGATTCAGTCCCAGCTGACTGCACCCGGTACGCCCCAACAGAACGGTGTGGCAGAAAGAAGGAATAGGACTCTTATGGAAATGGTTAGGTCAATGATGAGCTATTCAGACTTACCTGATTCATTCTAGGGATATGCTCTGGAAACGGCAGCGTACATACTGAACTTGATTCCGTCAAAGTCAGTCCCTTCTACTCCAACAGAACTGTGGACTAGGCGCAAGCCCAGTCTAAGACATGTTCGCATTTGGGGTAGTCCAGCACATGTGCTAAAGGGAGATACTGATAAGTTGGAATCTCGTAGGAGGTATGTTTGTTCGTAGGCTATCCTAGAGGAACGAAGGGTGGTCTATTCTATAATCCTAAGGATCAGAAGGTAATTGTTAGCACGAATGTCAGATTCTTAGAAGAAGACTATGTGATGAACCATAAGCCCAAGAGTAGACTAGTGCTTGAAGAGTTAAGAGGGGACGTTCCAACTTTAGGACCAATTGTACAAGAAGATACACCACATGTCACTGCACCGCGTGTCACAGAAGATACACAGGTGCTGCCTCGTCGCAGTGGGAGGGTTGTTAGAGAGCCTGAAAGGTTCATGTTTTTGGGAGAGTCTTCAGACTTGGTCTCTGGTAAACATGAACCAGATCCCTGGACCTATGACGAGGCCCTCCAAGATAAGGATGCAGATTCTTGGCAAAGGGCAATGAACTCTGAGATAGAATCTATGCATTCTAATCAGGTCTGGAAGCTAGTAGAACTACCCGATGGTGTAAAAGCCATTGGATGCAAGTGGATCTATAAAAGAAAGAGAGGATCAGACGGGAAGGTTGAGACCTTCAAAGCTAGGCTTGTTGCGAAAGGGTATACTCAGAAAGAGGGTATCGATTATGAGGAGACCTTTTCACCGGTAGCCATGCTTAAGTCGATCCGGATTCTCTTGTCTATAGCAGCTCATATGGACTATGAGGTATGACAGATGGATGTCAAGACAACTTTCCTTAACGGAAGTCTTGAGGAGACCATCTACATGAAACAGCCAGAAGGGTTCATTGAAAAGGGCAAAGAGCATCTAGTATGCAAGCTTAATCGGTCCATTTATGGATTGAAGCAAGCTTCGCGATCATGGAACATTCGCTTTGATGAAGTAATCCAGTCATATCAATTTACTCAAAGCCCGGATGATTCATGTGTATATAAGAGATGTGACGGAAACGTAGTGGTGTTTCTTGTACTTTACGTAGATGACATTTTGTTAATTGGCAACAATGTCAAAGTGTTATCAGACGTAAGGGTCTGGTTGTCAAAACAGTTTGATATGAAGGACTTAGGAGAAGCGGGACACATCCTTGGGATCAAGGTCATAAGGGATCGCCAGAAAAGGATGTTGTGCTTATCCCAAGCTTCATATATTGACACTGTCCTGGCTCCTTTTAGCATGGAAAACTCCAAGAAGGGTTTCCTTCCCTTCAGGCATGGAGTTCCTCTATCCAAGGAGATGTGTCCGAAAACATCAAAGGAGATAGAGGAAATGAAGGCGGTTCCATATGCTTCGGCAGTAGGAAGCCTCATGTATGCTATGTTGTGTACGAGACCAGACATCTGTTTTGCCGTGGGCATGGTTAGCAGATATCAAAGTAACCCTGGACAGGGACATTGGAATGCAGTAAAGCATATATTGAAATACCTGAGACGGACTAGGGATTATATGCTGGTTTATCGGGCAAACCAATTAGTCCCTGTGGGTTATATAGATTCGGATTTCCAGTCAGACAGGGACAAGAGTAAGTCTACCTCAGGATTTGAATTTACTTTAGGAGGTGGAGCCATTTTTTGGAGGAGTGTCAAGCAAAAATGCATAGCGGACTCCACCATGGAAGCTGAGTATGTGGCAGCCTCAGAGGCAGCTAAAGAAGTTGTATGGCTCAGGAACTTCATCATGGACTTGGATGTGATTCCTGGTTTACCAAGATCTATCACAATCTTTTGTGATAACAGTGGTGCAGTTGCAAACTCGAAGGAACCACGAGCCCATAAGACAAGCAAACACATAGAGCGCAAGTACCATCTGATACGAGAAATCGTAAAGCGAGGTGAAGTGGCTGTCACCAAGATTGCATCAGAGGACAACCTGGCAGATCCTTTCACTAAAGCTCTTCCAGCTAGAGCTTTTGATCAACATGTGGAGGATATGGGAGTCAGATGTATAACAGTGAGAGAACAGCAAAGTCTTTGAGTATAAGTAGGAGATTGATAGATGTGTATACTGAAAGACATGCTTCTTTTATATATATGAACATCTTTATTTTGAAAAGAGAATCACAACCACACTAGGTGTCTGTTTATATTAGTACATACACGAAGTCCCATTGTTTTGCATTGTAGATAACATGGTGTGTGGTGTCACACGGAAGATCATGTTATCGGTTCCTTACTTAGCATAAATAGAGGCCCACAACCGAGATGGAATTGGACAACCCATCGGGATGGTTGTAGTGTAATTAGGTGTGGTTGGTCTTGACCATAGAATTACACTAGTGTGCTTTGAGTACATTGGGTAGGACCAAAACCTGAGGTTATCCAATTTGTACTGACTCGATAATTGGATAGGATCTCAAGATATTATTATGAAGTACGATCCCTTAATCCCGAAATAATATCGGGCATATATTATTAATTATTATTTATTTGATTTACCAATGGGCAAGATCTATTCTGTTAGATCGATAGGCCCGGTAAGTTGGGAGATAATATTAATAATATGATGTGCCGATGATTATTGACGGAATCCGTGTCCTGGTGAGTCAGGATGATGATGCCCCCTTGATGAGCTCGAAAGGTTCATCATGCTAAACCCTGCAGGTGGATTTGATCCGGCATGATGATAAGGTCGAGTGGTACTAATCAAGGATCCAGAAGTTAATTAATTTAAATTGTCAGTAATTTAATTAATTAACGGACATTCGAAATCTTAAACATGGGGGATGGATGACTTGTAATAAGTGGAGCACATATGTAAATATGGAAGTTGGTGAGGTAATTCAATGAGGGCCCTTTAGTGGAATGGATCCTCATTAATGGACCTGGTCCATTAGCAGGCCAAGATCCAACTCCTCCTCATGGTCCCTATCGTAGCCCTATAAATACCTCATGGTGGTATGGAACCAAGTTGATGGTTAATGATTGATCAAATGGAACACAAGTAAATCCTAAGTTTTTCCTCTCTCTCTTCGTGAGATGCCGAACGGTAAGAGCAATTTCTTCTCCACCGAATTAATTGCATGCGACATGCAATTAGAATTGTAATGGAGCAGTTTTTTTTCCACCGATTAATTGCATGTGGCAATTAATTGAATTGGATGAAAAACAAATAAATCCATGTAATTTTGCAAGGCATGCAACGGCAATTTAATTCAATGCATGCAATTTAATTGTCATGGCAAGGCATGCAATTTAATTGCATGGCATGCAACGGCAAGTAATTTAATTGTCATGATGGCAAGGCATGCAATTTAATTGCCTCACTCACGGCAATTTAATTGTCATGATGGCAAGGCATGCAATTTAATTGCCTCACTCACGGCAATTTATAAAAGGCGATAATTGCCTCAGCAATTGAGGTAGAAGAAGAAAAAAAATTGTCGTGCTCACGGTAATTTTTGAGTCGGCAATTTGTATTCTTGGAGCAGAAGAAATTGCTTCGCTGGAGAAAATCTGCTCACCGTAGATTGAACTTCTCAAAGAGCAGTTTTTACCTTCGGTGGAGAAAACGTGTGGTAGCAAGAGGGTTGCCCACGCAATCCTCTGGTGCTTCGGTTGCTATTCGGAGGAGAAGACGTGCAAGGGAGCTAGAAGATTGCTCACGTAATCTTCTGGCGCTTCGCTTGTATTGGAGGAGAGGATTAGTAGGGTTTGTGTTCGGATTATCTTCTTCCTAGGAGCAACCGGCGGCATCCCTTTGGTAAGGGATTAGTTGGCTCAAGAAGAAGGGATCAACTTGGTGACCACGGTTCTTGGTAGATCGTCGCCCACACGACGTCCAAGATGGGAGGGTCATACGGTAGAAGATCGTAAGGTAACGGAAGGTATATTCTTCCCTGGCTCCTTGTGTTCATATTTTGTGCTTTACTTATTTACCTCGTCATTTCATGTTTGTTATTTAATTATTTTGATTGTGAATCATAGTCAATAATTATTTAACTAGACCCCGACCATAAACACAAAAGCCGGCGATCAACTCGTCGCCTTTTCCGCGGTCGAACGGTCGAGCAAATTGCAATACCAATTTTGGTTATTGGCTAAGTTGCAATTTGAATCGTTCGATACGGCACGAGATGGTCGATGGGAGACGGCTCTTCACTCGGATTAATTTTTAATCCGTAGGCATAGAGAGGTCTCTCAGATCGACTAGGTATTCGCTTAGGAAACCCGCCATGCCAAACCCAACAGTTCCAACCATTGATGAAGCAATACCGATTTACTGCGACAATAATGGAGCTATTGCACAAGCAAAGGAACCAAGGTCTCATCAGCGATCCAAACACGTGCTTCGCCGCTATCATCTGATCAGAGAGATTATAAGTAGGAATGATATACAAATTGAGAAAATTCCCACTGAAAGGAATTTAACGGATCCTTTAACTAATGTCTTGCCTCAAAGCAAGTTTGAGGGTCATGTTAGAGCCTGTGGTATTGGATACCATAGCGATTGACATTAGGCCAAGTGGGAGTTTGTTAGTAATATGAGAAAAAGTGTCCTAAGGCAATCGCCTTATGATTGTAATCATTTACTTTAATAAATGAATATTCACTATTTGAGTATACATGTTCGTGTATTTGATTGAGATCTTAAACTCATTTACTGAATGTCCGCAATACAATTCACAGCATGAGAGAATTTGTGATGAATTCACAACTAGTGATTATCTCTACATGTACAATTGTGAAGTATTGAAATTGTCCCTAGTCGATGAATTGATAAATATGGACACTGTCAATTCTGTTGAGACTAGCATGGGTTATTCTCTAATCAGCAGATTCTCACTGACTGGTGACATTGGGATGTCCGGAGATAAACATGAATGCTAGTTAAGGGAACTAGTTCATTGGAGTGACTAGCTGTAAGACTTCATATGGTAATCTACATATAGATATGTCAATGAAGTTCTTACTGCAGTTTAAGTGTGATGTTCCTTTGACTTGCGGTATTCAAGTCATCTTGGTCATGGAGACTTATACTTTGACATCTTAAGCAAGCATCTCCAAGGAGGTGTGGACCCAGGATGGTTGGGTATAAGCCGAAGTGCCCGAAGATGTTTGAACAGCCTACAAAGGATTCACCACTCCTTGCGAGGAGATGTATACCCAAGGCCTATCGTCGGATTGTTACTCGAAGCCTCTGGCTAGAGCATGACATGTTCAGAGTATGAATCTCTTAAATACATGAGAGTAATTAGAATCCGTAGGACGAGAGAACGTTACTTGGGCTAGGTGTGACGTAGTCAGCCTAATGGGGACTGACACACATAGACCATGTCCTGAACCAAGTGGGTATAAGATGGTGAAGGGAATGAAGCACGATTCATTAAAGCTGCTGAAGGGTTTCAGAATAGTTTCTGAGGTCAACCGTTGATCTTTCGATTAATTGAGGATTATGATGTACTACTAGGTGCCACTCATGATCGTTCTATAATTGGTTAATTATAGACGACAAACATAAATCGAAAGCCTATTTAGTCACACGCACTACGAGTAGTCCGAGGGATTTAAAACGAGTTGAAAATTGGATTTTCCGATCAAGAGAGATAAGTCGAATCTGAATTTTTCAGAGACGCATCGGAAGCATAAAATGGCTAAGTCTTTTGAAGACTTATTGAACGAATTAAATGAGTTTAATTCGTGAGATCGTGGCTTGGGTTTGGCTGGCCAAAGAGGGTCCCCACCCTCTTTGTTTGGCCGACCACAATAAGAGGGAAGAACCAAATTGTTTGGTTCAAATTTATAAAATAAACCGCGCGTGGTTTGTTTTATAAAATTATGGATAAAGAAATTTGTATAAAGAAATTTGTATAAAGAAATTTATATAAAGAAATTTATATAAAGAGATTTATTTATCATGGAAATTAAAATAAACCTTGGAATGGTTTATTTTATTTTATAAAATCAATAATGGATTGATTTACCATGATAAAGAAATTTATATAAAGAAATTTCTTTCCATAATAAAAGGGGAGACATGGTTGTTTTTATTATAAATTAAGTTATAATAAAAACTTGGCATAACGGAATAATTCATAGAAAAATTTATAAGATAAATTTCTTATGAAAAATTTATTCCGTTAAGAGGAGACTTGGCGATTAAGAGGCTACTATATAAAGGTACCAAGGCAAGGCTTGGAAATTAATCCAAGAGATCAAGGATTCTTGCCTAGCCTCTCTCCCTCTCCTTCTCTCCCTCTCCCTCTTCTAGTGCCACAGGCCCTAGAGCCCTCCCCCTTTGCCGTGAGCTTCCACCACCAAGAAGAAGCCGAAGAAGAAGAAGAAGCGGGCGCGACTCCTTCCTTCCTCCCGGAATCTTGATTTCGTTCTTCGTTTGGTGGTTAGTTTTTCATCTCTCTCTTGGTATTCTTGTCGTGCCTTTGGAGAATCTAGTAGTTCTTATCGGCACGAAACTCGTGGCTTTGCAAAGTCATCCCGAAGAATACTCGGCGTGGACGCGAATAGAGGCGGAGTTTCCAAGGGATGCTACGGTTGGATTTCGTCCCTTTCTACGAGTTACGCGAGGTATTAAGTAAATTAGTTTACTTTCTGCAAAATTTTAAATGTATGATCATGTCTCCACAACATAAGGTTGCATGCTAGATACGTGGTTAAAATAATTTGAGAAATTATTTATGCTAAACCTTCCGCTGCACGTAATTAAATTTTAAAATTACGAACCCATATCCATGTCAACATGCACCCGATCCCAACAAACCTGACTCTTCAAATTTTGGTCACTACCAGTCGACTGGATCAATCGACTGGTCCATCCCTAAGTCTAGGGTTATCCTTCCCGAGTACATTTCTCTCCGCACTCGAACCCTCACGATTTAGCTCCCGAGTACAATTCCCTCAGTACTCGAACCCTCACGATCTGGTTGACTCTTTATCCAGCATCCTCGATCTGTTTCCTTCGCGCCCTCTTCGTCTGTGGCTGTAGTCCCTCAGATGCACACACAAGCCCTCGACTTTCCTCCATGTCATCCTTCATGCATGCCTCGAAGTCCGCATCCCTCGGCTCATCGTTCCTGCTCTAGCAGCCTCGATCTGTTGCCTTCAAGCCCTCATCGACCTTGGCCCTCATCCCTCAGATGCGCACACAAGCCCTTGGCTTGCCTTCATGCCATCTTTCACGTACACCTCGAAGTCCGCTTCCCTCGGCTCATCGTCCCTGCTTTGTCTATGGTCCCTCGGATGCGAACACAAGCCCACGGCTTGCCTCCATGCCATCCTTCACTGTACCTGAAGACATCCAACCAAGCCTATGTGTATCCTGCAAACCTGCACACTCACAAACACATATTAGATCAACATGAAACCCTAATTTAATCATATTGACACACACACATCAAAACCCATGATCCTCCCGATCATACTTGTGTCGATTGCCCCAACAATGGAAAGTCCCAACAAGTCATGGAAGACATCAGGTTTGAGCAAAGGAACCTAAAACTAGGTTTTAGGGTTTAGGGAGTGGTCAGCCGATTGGGTAATCGACTGAACCAAAGTCAATCGATCAAGAGATAGATTTGGTTGAAATCATGAGAGCATAGTAAGGGGAATCAATTGGTTAATCGATTCATCCCAAGCCAATCGATTGGGAGACAGTTCTTCATAAGAGAAGAGAGTTGGAATTAACTGGGCTAATCGATTTCACTGAATCTAACTGATTGGTACAATCGATTAGGCTATTATTCTCGTGAATAGAAAGTTTCCTAATCGATTGGGTAATCAATTAAGGAACCTTCGCGAGCAATTATAAAGTTTTCGAATTGATTGGTATAACTCATCAATCGATTGAAATTTGAAAAAGAGTCGTTTTGCAGGTGTAACGTTCAGATGCTGACGTGTAATCGATTAAGAAGAGGCTTAATCGATTAGGGGTATTGAGTAACCCCTAGAAAAAGGGTTTTCGTTAAAGTTCAAAGGCAGAGCTCGAATCATCTCTTCACACTAGTTCTTGCATGTTTGGAGGAAATGTGTTATTAAACTTTTCGAGATTTAAGAGGCTAATATAAGCAAGAAAAACAAGGTCATGTGTTTGTAATCATTTTCAATTTCATGTAAAACCTAGTTTACTTTTTTGGTTGCATTTCTTGTATTTGAGACTTGTACGAGGCTTCCCCACCTTCGGATTATGGCTTCTCCATTGGAGGTAGATACTTTTGACTTGTCTTCTTAGATATTGTTTATTTCTATACATGACTTATTATGATTCATAGTAGGTTTATTATCTTATATCTACTCATGATTATCCTTGCTTAATAACTTAGTTGCTTGGACTTGAGATAATCATGTTTATATCAATATAATCTCACTTTGATACTCTCACTCTGTAAATTAACACATATGCGTTAGACTATACTTGGCATTGTGTTGATCACTAGTTATACCTTACTTGTATACTTAGTTGCATGTTTGATTGGTATGAATATGTGGAGTGCGTGGTTGTATGTGTGATTCGGAGGGGATTGTGGTATATTTTGTTACGTATGTCGTGCTTGTACTGGATCGGATGGCCGTCTAGAGGGGGTGAATAGACGTTACTCCTCAATTCCCTCGATTTTCTTCTACACTTGTTAGTTTGCACAATGAAAATATAATTAAACTAAACTAAACAAGGAGACAAACTGTTTAACGTGGTTCGGAGATAAAGCTTCTACTCTACGACTGCCCGTAAGGTGGACAATCCCGATCCATCGGTAGATGAGTCCTCGAAAAATCTTCGGCTAGCTCACGTAACTCCTTGTGGGTGGAGAAACCTCGCATAAGATCCTTAAGAGCTTAGACTACTAATGGGTCTTTAACCAAGTCCAATTTCGTCAACCATAGCTAGCCAAACCCAGCTCTCTTAAATAGAACTCGTTTACTGAACTAGCCATTACCAGTCAACTGGTGGTAACCTCAATCAATTGCTCTAGTCGAATTCGAATGTTACAACACAATGTTCGAATTCCAGCCGACACCAGTCAACTACTCCCAGTAGCAGTTGACTGCTCAAATCCTAAACCTAGTGTTTCCCTTCCCGAGTAAATTTCACTCACACTCGGACCCTCACGACTCACTTGACTCTTCTTTGCAACCTTGAATATTTCCTTTAAGCCTTCTTCGCTTGGGCTCTCATCCCTCAGATACATACAAGCCCGCAGCTCCTCCTCATGTCATCCTTCGCGTATGCCTTAAAGTGCACTTCCCATGACTCATCGTTGCTATCTTGTCCACGGTCTCTTAGATGCACCATCCTTCATTGGACCCGAAGCCATCAAGCTGAGCTTATGTGTATCTACAGAACCTGCACAGTCAAATACACATATCAAATATAAGGGCAGACTTAACTTAAACCCTTTGTCTAAATATCAAAACATATGGTCACATGTACCATAGATTGCCTCAACAGTGCCGACATGAATTTTCATATGTTTGTGATGGTCTGTGATGTCTTTTATTTTCTTTTTGTTATATTTATTGGTCGTGTGGGTTGAGGATATTATGGTGACCATGTAGGCCTTGTATAATGGATTCAGATTGTAGCCGTACCAGGGAGATGTTATCTGATTTATATCGGACATGCAGCTTCTCAGGGTGTGACAGGAAAAGTTTTTGTCTAGAAGTGAGGGAGATAAAAAGAACTCTCCTCTTCTAATCCAAAGAGGAGAGGGGCTGCTAGTGACAATGAAGAACTTCTAGATGATGAAATTGTCGGATCTCATCTTCTAACCCAAAGAGGAGGTGGAGATGAAGTGGCCAGATCTCTCTCTTCTAACTTGAAGAGACGAGATAGTCAGAAATGGATAAGAAGGATGGATGGAAGGTGGCGTCAGGAGCTTGGCGTCGGGTGTCTTCTTGTGTTGGCATGAGGAGAGGTGATGAGGAGAGGTGATGTGGAAGGGTTATGATGGAGGCTTGAGGAGAGAGAAGTAGAGGAGATGAATGACTAACAATGGTGAGGAAGGAGGTGGAGCCGTCGGATTTTGTGGAGGAAGAGAGGAAGAGGGGTCGTTGGCAGTGTCCAAGGTTGGCGTGGAAGAGATGAAATTTGCGTAAGATACTTGACATGAGAATAGAATAGAGGGATTAGACCTTTGAAAAAGAATAACGGCTTTCAATAACCATTGTTGTAGAAAAAAAGCACAAATAGAAATGATTTTCAAAAATCATTATCGTTGCCCAAAAAATGGCTTAACGACAATAATTTTTGTTAAAATCATTGTAAAAAAGTAAAAAAAAAAAACAACGATTTTGGTATAAAACTATTGTCTTTTGAGTGTTGTTGAATAAGGACTTTATTATTTATGTAAGTCCTATTATAGTAGATAAATTGTATAACTTAATTTCATATTTTATCTCATCAGTTAGTCAAATCTAATGTCCAGGTCAAGTCACCCCAAAAGAAGGTAAAAACCTTTAAGGAGGAAAACAACCCAAGTTAACCAGTTTAAAGTGAAACTTCAACTAAGTCCAATATCTTGAGCAAGAAAATTACACTTTGAAAACTCAAGTCAAAAACTTGGAAATCCATTGGAACAATTCACTATGGCTTCTAAATATCTTGATATGACACTTTTAAAACAATGGATTGTATACAATCCAAGTGGACTAAGATAAAAGGCTAATTCACGATTTAAATCTTACTTGTTAATATTAAATCAAAATAGAAATTAAGTTCAAGTATAGGTTCCTAAAACAAGATTGATTAATTAAGTTAGACCAAATCACTACTAGATCCCCAAGGGTCAAACCTATTACCTAGATAGACATGAACCTAACTCAAATTTCAATCAACCTTAATCAAGTTGGACCGAACTATTTTTTGAAATGTATATTTAACTAAGTAATTGTTAAACCTAAATCTTACTCAAATGGTAATCAAACCATAGAATTCAAATTAAATTTATAAAGATAAAATTAGCATCATCTCACAAAACTTATAAGATTTCCTCTTTGAAAATAAAGAAATGGCTGAAATGTTAAGATCAATAATTTTAGTTTGATTGAAACAACTTAATTAACCCCCTTAATTAATGCAAACATAATTAATTAATCTAATCTAATTATTTAATTAAATTAAAACTTAATTCACCAAATTCATTTAATTAATATACACAATTTAATTAAACTACTTAATTAAATTGACCCTATTTGGAAACTTTTTAAGCAAAGGAATTGAATTGAATTCTATCAAGAATTGAATTCTATTATGAATTGAATTCAATTCTCATGTTTGGAATGAGTTAGTAAATAATAAATTTGAATTGAATTCTTTGATTTGGAATATATCAGAATTGAATTCAATTATTATATTTTTACCATTTTGTCCTTCATCCAAAATGACGCTGAGTGAGAAATAAAGACTATTTTGTAATTTTCATTTATCAGAGCAATTTCTTTCATAAATCAAACCTCTTTAGGTCTGATTTGTTTTGAATGATTTGAAGGAAATTGAATTCAAATTCCATATCAATTCCTGGTTGAAAATGGGTTCCAAATAGTGGAATTGAATTCCAATTCCTGAAAGAATTCAATTCCACCCTAGTCCAAACAGCTAGGGTGTTATAAGATTTCCTCTTTGAAAATAAAGAAATGGGTGAAATGTTAAAATCAATAATTTTACTTTGATTGAAACAACTTAATTAACCCCTTAATTAATGCAAACATAATAATTAATCAAATCTAATTAATTAATTAAATTAAAACTTAATTCACCAAATTCACTTAATTAATATACACAATTTAATTAAACTACTTAACTAACATACTATTTAATTAATCAAATTCAATTAATTCAACTTAATTAACTTAAATCAACTAAAACTAATTAATTATACTCAATAAATTAAATAATCCAACTTAATTATTTAATTAAATCTTATTAATTTAATTGGCATTTCTAATCAAACTTAATTAATTAATCAGTTAAATGCAAACTAATTAATCTAATTTATTGAACCTAATTAACGTAATTAAAATGTAGTTAACAACTAATTATTTAATAAATCCAAAATTTTAATATTTCAAAATTTAAATATTTTTAAAACATAATAATTTTCAAAATCATTAATTATATCGAAAACTTAATCATTATAAAAAACCTTAATTATTTTCAAAACTTAATTATTTTTTAAAATTTAATAATTTTCAAAAACTTTAATTATTTTAAAACTTAATCATTTTTAAAAATTTTAATTATTTTTAAAACTTAATTATTTTGATAACTTAATCATTTTCAAAAATTTTAATTATTTTCAAAAATTAATTATTTTTAAAACTTAATTATTTTTAAAAATTAAAACATAATTACTTAAAACCTATTTCTGAAACCAAATTCATTTATTTAATTATTTTTTAAAATTAAAATCTATTTAACAAATTAACTTAATTAAATTTAACAACTTAACTTAATTAAACTTTATCAAAAATAACCCATTGAAAAATTAACTTAATTAACAAAATTAGTTTAATAAAAAAGTTATTTTATTTAAAACTTTATATAATTCTTAATTAATTAATGGTAAATAGAGTTTAATCAAGTAAAGCTTAATTAATAAAAGTTAATTAATCTACTTAATTTAACTTATTTAATGAATTCAATCACTAACTTAAACCTAATTGTTAATTCTAAAGATTACCTAAACCAATCTAAAATTAAACTAATGTTAAAATTTTTTCAAAATTAAATTTAATGATTTTAACCTAACCTCAATTGAAATTATGTTAAACTTGTCATTAAATCTAATGCAATCTTAATCAATTCAACTTAATTTATTTAATTAAAAGGTTATTTAATCTTAACCTAAATCCTTAATAATAAATTATACATTCATTAAATGTTAAACCTAATTAATTAACCTATTAAAATTAATCTAAAACTCAATCAAAAGTATTAACATAATTAACCTTAAAACTTATTTTAATAAACTTAATCGTAACTTAATAATTAAACTTATTTTAAAATCCAAAGTTAACACCTTAATTAAAAAGGTTAGACGTTTTTAAGGGAAATAGAAAAGTTATTTTTAAATTTCTTAAATTAATCATTTATCATGCTTGGACTCATTAATACTTGTTATAATCTTCAATATGATTGCAAACAATAGGTGTTCAATTTGAGCTTCTTTTCAAAAATTTGCATTTAATCCTTCGGAAATTCTTTTTCAGAACTTGATTTTGAATTTTTTCTGAAATTATTTAAAAAACATTTCTACCTTTAAAATTTTTTGAAAATGTTGTAGCTTTTTTTTAAAATACAAAATTGTATTTCTATATTCATGTATTTTCAAAAAAATTGAAAAATCATGAAAATGATTATTTTCCAAAATTGAGTGAAAATTTTCAAAAATCTTAGTGGAAATTTCATTCACTTGCAAAATTGATTTTTCAAAATTGGTTGTTCAGACCTTGCATATATTAGATGTTTTGAAAAATAATTAAGTGTATGAATTTTATTTTCTCTAACTAAACAAACTATTTGATATATGACAAGGGAGGAGAGAAAGATTAAAGTTAATCTATTTTTAAAGATAAAAGTATGATTTTCAAAAATATACCATCTTTCAGGGGGAGAATGTTAATTTAAGGGGAGCATATTTGAAAAGCATTTAACACTTAAAAAACTCAAACTGTTTAATTTGAAATTTTTTTTTGTGTGTTAAAATTTATCTTTAAAATGCTATGTTTAATTTATTTTGAATCAGGTTGCCATAAATAAAAAATGAGAGATTATTAGTTCTAAAATACTAGCTAATCAAACATGTATTTTGATATTGACAAAGGTTTAAAGTTAAAGATTATTTTTATTCTAACAAGCTTAATTAAGTTTGTAGGAAAGACCTAGTTGATGTTAGGCAAATAAGTCCAAATCAGATGATTGGGCAAAGAAGTTCTGATAAAGGGGACTGGATAGAAGACTTGGTAGAACAAGGACATCGAGCGGAAGTCCTAGGGGTCGCGACGACATTGGGCAGAACTCTAGGTGGGGTCGAGGATCGGATGTCTAGGGGGGAGTTCTGAGGGTTAATCTCGGAGGCTAAGAAAAAGTCTAAATAGGCTATGAGGATTGGATGCTTGACAAAAAGGTAAACTCTCTTGAGAAGAGTAGGTGAGGACGCATTCCTCGTTGAGGGAACAGTAGGCTTCAATTCGACCTAGGATTTCAACAAAATCCAAAGTTAGAACTTGACAATCCCGAGACTATCTAAGAAGATTTTTATTCATATTATGTTTGTTGTGCTAACTTTATGATGCAGGAAATCAAAGTTGGAGTTAAAGCATTCCAAGCACCCAGAATGGGTCCAAGCACCCAGTTCTCCAGGCAACCAAAAATGAATATAGATACACAGGCAACTGAGTTGGTATACCTTGGTTTGTTGACACACATTAGACTCTAGGCACCTAGAAGGGATTTAGGAGCCCGAGAAGGGATAAAGACGACTCAGATAGAGGTTCGTCGAAATGCAGCCACGTCAGCAATCCAGGTGTTTAGAAGGGATCCAAGAGTCTGGAGGTGGATAATCACCAATGAAGAAGGATCGGATCATATCAGGTCGACCCTAGACACCCAGAAGGGATCCAGGCGCCCAGAATGACTTATAAAAGGTGCTTCGACCAACAGCTTCATGACATCAATTGCTAAAAATTCCATACTTGCATGCTACTCCAAAAATCTCTCCATGATGTATTACATACTTTCTTAAAGATTGCTTGGCCTAAGTCAAAGTACATACATTGACAAGGTATTTCATTTTGCCATATAGAATTCCAAGAAGGGATTTCTGCCAATGCCACATGGTATGATTTTTTTCGAAGACTCAATCTCCCTCTTTTAAGGAGGAGAGAGACCGCATGGATCAGATTCCTTATGCATCTGCTATAGGGTCTATCATGTACACCATGCTATGTACTCACCTAGATGTCTCGTACGCGTTGAGCATGGCAAGCAGATACCAGTCAGATCTAGGTGAAAATCACTGAACAACTATCAAGAATATTCTTAAGTACCTACGAAGGACAAAAGAATATTTCTTAATATTTGGAGACGATGAAAAGCTAGTTTTAAAGGGTTACAGTGATACAAGCTTCCAAACTGACAGGGATGATTTTAGATCGCTATCAAAGTATGCATTTTTCTTGAATGGTGGCACTGTGAGCTAGAAGAGTTTGAAGCAGGACACAGTCACAGATTCTACAATAGAAGCCAAGTATATTGCTATATCTGATGCAGCAAAGGAGGCTGTTTGGATCCAGAAGTTCATTATAGAGCTTGGTGTGGTTCTTAGCATAGTGGACCCAATGGACCTCTATTGTGACAATAATAAGGCTATTGCACAGGCTAAGAAACCTCACTCTCATCAGCGGTCCAAGCATATACTACGACGCTTCCATCTCATTCGAGAGATCATCGATAGAGGAGATGTGAGGATATGCAGAGTACCGACTGACACTAACATTGCGGATCCTTTAACTAAGGCATTGGCACAGAGAAAGCATGATAGCAACACTAGGTCACTGGGTATTCGATATTTTAGTGATTGACACTAGTGTTAGTGGGAGATTGTTACTGTTAGTGCTAGACCCAATTATGAGATGATTGTCTAGGAAACATTTTATATCATATTCTATTTAATAAAATGCAAAGTTTGATTATTATATTTCTTTCACGATTATGCCCAATGAATAAGTATAATAATGTGTGGGATTGGTTTGAATCAATAGAGGGGGGGGGGTGAATATCGATCGATAAATTTTTCGAAAATACTAAGAGTAATTGCACAGTGAAAAAGCAAAAACAATCGCTAACACTTTTGTTTTTATTTGGTTCGGAGTCGCAGTCGGCTCCTACTCCAAGGCACACGGTCCTTGACCGTTTACGACGGGCAATTCTATATTTCGTAAAATAATTACAAGTTGAGTACAAATATAGAATATTAAGATACAGCAATTAAAAGTAAATTATACCGACGTCTGGAAGATTTAGAACGTCGGTGCCGCGGATCGTCGTTGGCACTGGAATCTTGAGCACGAAGCGTTTCGGAGCAGAGCGCTTGTTCGAATGCGTTGGAAGAAGTTGTGTTGGAAACCAAGGGGGTGAACCCCTTTATATAGTCGTAGCTACGGTGCCTGTGTTGAAGGGGGCGCCTGACACGTGACCCTCACTGCGCGAAACTCAATCCGCAGACTTGGCCAACGCTTATCCCCTCAACCAGGCGCCTGAGCTAACTGGGGTGCCTGTGTTAAAACAGGCGCCTCTGTTGCAGTCTTGAGGCTTGCTTCGCAGTGGCTTTGGAATACCCCTTTGTCTAGGGCGCCTGTCTCAACACAGGCGCCTAGTCAAGCAGGGCGCCTCACTCCATTGAGGTGCCTGGGAGTGGAAACCTCCATCCCTTTGTTCCTGCAACCAGGGTTAGTTCCAAAACACAAATAACATATAAATGATATGAATTTAAGTATGATTTACATCCTGAGCTGTCTTGGTTCTAACTTTGAGCTTCCCAAATAGAACCCTAGGTCGAACCAATGCCTAATATTCCCTCCTACGGGGAACGCGTCCTCATCTACTCCTCTCAGGAGATTTTACCTGCTTGCCAACCGGCTCCACCGGTTGGACTTTTGCCCAGCTTCACTTACCAGGTCTTCGTGCCCAGTCCGCGACCAGGACTTATTGTCCAGCTTCACTCACCACGTCTTCGGTGCCCAGGCCTCGACCATGACTTATTGCCCAGCTTCATTCACCAGGTCTTTGGTGCCCAGTCCTCGACCAGGACTTATTGGCCAACCTTTTGTCAGCACTTAGGTGCCCAGCCCACGGCCAGGACTTAGTGCCCAATTCGTAGAACTAGGACATCGTGCCTAGTGTACCTAGGACTTTTCCTGCACACTTGATTAGCATTGTCAGATCACAACAAAACCTTAACTTCTGAACTCTTTGCCATTATCAAAACATAGGTTTGACTTTGGTGCTTCTAGCACCAACAATCTCCCCCTTTTTGATTTATGGCAACACGGTTCAAAAAGTTAAGTTAAAAGCATTTAAAGCATATCTAACAAACAAGATTATCTTTAAGAGATACTTAAAAATATAAGCTCCCCCTGAAAAAGTTCTTCCCCTGAAATTTTCAATGATATGCAATTTTGAAAAACTTCTAAATGTTTTTGAATTTTGACTAAGTGTTTTTGTAATGCATTTACACAAAACCTTTTACACTTAGACAATTTTTTTACTTTTGAAAGGTTTTACAAGCCAAAAAAAACTTTTACTTCAAAAAGGCTTTAAACCATTTTTTTTAAAAATTCCTTAGCCAAAAAATTTCTCTTGAGAAAGAATTTTCCTTAAAAAAATTACTTAGCCAAAATTTTAAAAAATTTTCCCTTAAAAAGTTTCGACTTTTGCACACTTAGAAAAATTTTCTTGGAAAATATTTTGTGCATTTTGAAAAACATTTTTACTTAAAAGAAACCTAAGAAATTTTGCTTAGAGTGAAAAAGCTTTTGCTCAAAAAAAAATTTTGTTCACTAAGGAAACTTTTACTTAGAAATACTTTGCCAAAAAGTTTCAAAAAGTTTTTGCTCAGGCAAATTTTGTTTCCTAAGAAAAATTTTCACTTAGAAATATTTCTTAGACCAAAAATGCACTTAGAAATTTTTGAAAGCACTTAGAAATTTTTGAAAGCATTTAGAAATTTTTGAAAGCACTTAGAAATTTTTCTTTACTTTTTGAAAGAGAGATAAAAATTTTGAAAATGAAACATTTAAAAATTTGAAAAAAAAATTTACTCTCCTTTTTTTCTCTCTCCCCCTTTGCAATATATCAAAAAAAAAAGATAACAACTATTGCAAGTCAATTTCGAATTAGAGCTAGTTAAAAGAAATTATAAATCTGTATTGAACCAACTCTAGTGAACTCAAGCAAGAAAAAGGACCAAACCAATTAATCTGAACTTGTTTGGGTCCTGTCAAACCCAGTTAGCTACTTCATAACTGTTATAAAATAGTAGTTTTCACTAGGGTTAGTCAAGTTAAGTGATTTGATCATGTTAGATTTGCTAAGCTTGAACACTTAACTTGATTGCTGTTCAATTTATATTTATTGCCCCAATTACTGCAGATGCATTGACTTAAAGCATCTTGAATCAAGGCATAGACATAAGCATCTCAACCCAGTCTAGGTTATCAATCAAAATACCCTAAGGTGCTTGTGAGATGCTGGCTTCTAGATCTATTGGTGCATGCAGTTCTAGGGTTAAGGCCTAAGCTAAGTCTGTTTGTGCAAAAACCCTAGTTTTAAAGGGGGTAAGTTTTGAAAAATAATCTAAGTCGGAAAATCATTTTAAATTTCAACAACTTGATAAAAGAAATGATTTTTCAAAATATATTAAATGCTAATTTGAAAAAAATGTAAAAATAGAAAAGATTTTTGAAAAAAATATAGAATAATCCTATTCTACTAAGCACAACCCTAACTGCCTTCTTATTAAGCTAAACACAGATTCAGGTAATGGTTTGGTTAAAATGTCAGTTAAATTGGATTTTGAGTCCACATGCATAAGTACTATTTTGCCCCTGGCTACATGATCCCTTACAAAATGATGTTTGACTTCAATATGTTTGGTTCGGGAGTGATGAATTGGATTCTTAGTCAAATTGATTGAACTAATGTTGTCAATAAAAACTTTAGTTAGGGTGTAGTCTAGCTGGAAATCCTTAAGAGTGTACATCATCCATAAAAGTTGTGCCACACACTCTCCTAGGGCAACATATTCTACTTCAGTTGTGGACAAAGCTACGTAGTGTTGCTTTCTATTACACCAGCTGACTAGACTATTTCCTAACAATTGACAACTTCCACTTGTACTCTTTCTATCTAATTTACAACCGGCATAGTCAGAGTCAAAATATCCTGATAATTTAAAAGTGGAAGTCCTAGGATACCAAATCTCTACATTTAGGGTACCCTTAATGTACCTTAGAATTCTCTTTAGGGCTGCTAAGTGGGATTCCTTAGCACAGGTTTGGTATCTAGCACACATTCCTTCAGAAAATAATATATCAGGTCTACTAGTAGTTAAGTACAGTAAGCTACCAATCATACTTCGGTATAATTTTAAGTCAACTGGTTTACCCTCAGGGTCATTATCAATTTTGACATTAGTAGCCATAGGAGTACTTAAGCTTTTAGAATTGTCCATTTTGAATTTCTTTATTAATTCTTTAGCATATTTGGATTGATGGACATAATTACCATCCCTAGTTTGTTTAATTTGTAGCCCTAAGAAAAAGTTGAGCTCACCTACCGAGCTCATTTCAAATTTGCTCTCCATGATTTTGACAAATTCTTTTAGAAAATTAGAATTAGTAGATCCAAATATTATGTCGTCAACATATATTTGTGCAATAAATATATCTTTTTCTAAGGTTTTAACAAATAGTGTGGAGTCAATTTGACCTTGGTTAAATTCCTTAGAAATTAGATAGGTTGATAATCATTCATACCATGCCCTAGGTGCTTGTTTCAACCCATAAAGCGCTTTCCTAAGCTTGAATACATATTCAGGTTTTTCTAAGTCCTCAAATCCTGGGAGTTGCCCTATATAAACTTCTTCTTTTATAAACCCATTAAGAAAAGCAGACTTGACATCCACTTGGTATAGTTTAAACCCTCTATGTGTTGCAAAAGCTAATAACATTCTAATTGATTCAAGTCTAGCTACTGGGGCATAGGATTCATCATAATCTAACCCTTCGACTTGACTAAACCCTTTAGCTACTAAGTGGGCTTTGTTTCTCACAATTTCCCCTTGATCATTTAGTTTGTTTCTAAAAACCCACTTAGTGTCTCACTAGTGGAAAAAAGGCTTTTAACACCGGTTATTTTCGACTTTTAACACCGGTTCCAGAACCGGTGTTGATCCAGCCGGCATTGTAAGTATAGACTTTTAACACCGGTTAACAAACCGGTGTAATATATAGATTTAACACCAGTTAATAACCGTTGTTAAAAGTTCAATTATGAGGCGGGAAAGCCATTTTAGACACCGGTTATTTTAAATAATCGGCGTTCAAACATCATTTTTAACACCAGTTCTGGAAACAACCGGTGTTAAAACATCATTTTTAACACCGGTTCTAGAAACAACCGGTGTCAAAAGTCTTAATTTTTTATATAAATTTCATATTTATTTTTATTTATAATTTTTCTAGACATATAAAAGAACACAATAATATAATAGTTTATCCATAATCAATAACACACCATGAATTAAGTAAATGCAACATCCAATTAGTTTCAAAAACAAAACAATCCATGTATTTTACAACTATCCATTTTTCTTTCAACAAAAGCAAAATGTAAATCAAATAACACATTATACTCCTACTCGCTATGTGATTTTCCAAGCAAAGACAATGTAGAAGCTTGCCACATGAGTTTGCAAGTAAACGGTCTAGTCCAAGATCAAATAGTGAGGAGTACGTTGCAGAACTTCGACCAGCTTAGCATTCCATCTCTTATAAGCGTCTTGCATATTTCCATACAGTACTTGAGTCAAGCTTGAATTTCTTTTCATGCTTTGGCGTGCAGTGGCTACCAGTCGATTGCGAAGCAACTGTGAGAAAATTCCAATGAAAAAATATCAAATAATGCTACAGAGAGAGAAGCAATATAATCAATCATTCACAATTTGGAGCTTACTTGGTGTTTGAGGGTGGCCAAACTTTTCGTGTGCATTGGAGATTGTGGGATGACACCATTTGAAGGTGGAACTCCAATAAGACCACATAACAAGGTCTGGCCAGCAAAACCAAGTAAATGATTCAGGAGTCAGATGCCATTTGAGATTTAACCAAAGAACTAGCTAGAGGCAGATAGATTAAGGTATAGTACCAAGAATCCCAAAACCAGTAAATCATAATGAATGATGGGGGCTTTCTCAGATTGAACTCCTTCTGTTGAGCAATCCTTTGGCCCCAGTAAGAACATGCAACAAATTACATGCTCCTGTATCTTGTTCACTGAACATCAAAAGCTATGTGCCTTGAGAAGCAAATCCTAATAAAAAAAAAATTGCAAAATGAGACCTTCACTTCCAGTATGATCTTCATGCATAATACATATGATACCCACTGTAAAAAAATTATTTATTAGGATTTGCAAAATACGTCGCATCCCAAGGTTCTTTAAGGCTTAAATAGAAACCTAGAGCACGCAATGTGCAAAAACCAACAGCACAGAATTAAAGCCTCCTTGCCTAGTACCAGCGCCGTTTGCAAAAAGTAAGAAAACTTCACAAAAATATATATTACCGTAAGATTTTTTTTTAAAAAAAAAGTGAATATCTTCCTAATCAATCGAGGGAATAGAAACCACAATCGAGAATCAACATATAGACGTCGTTAGCATGCCCAGTAAAAAAGCACAGGCACACAGAAAGCAGGGAGACGAGAACGAGAGTAAGAACAATCGGAGGAAACGGTGAAGTGGTAGCAAACCAACCTGCCCTTTGACCTTGAGATTGATGTGCGCCGCCTGATCCATCGGCTTCTTGTCTTCTTCGTTTCCAGCCCCCGACATCCTCCTTCGGCGATCAACCGGATCGAAAAAAAGAAAAGGGATTTAGGGTTTTGGGGAGTGGAAACGACGTATTTAATCGCAGGACGAAGAGAGGGGAAGAAGAGTGGTGCGCAGCGGACGGAGTTCCCTACCTGGCCTTTTATTTTGCACAAAAGGCCGGATTTCAAAATCGCAGTTTATATTTGCTTTCACGTCCGCCAATGGGACTTAGCGAGAAATAGATAGAATATGACGGCCAGAATATGACGGCCAGTTATTATTCTTATTAGCTTTTGTATCACGCGTTTATTATTATTATTATTATTATTATTATTATTATTATTATTATTATTTATTTTTAACTATAAACATAAATATTTTAGTGTAAAAAAGAAAATGAGGAGGAATACAGAAATATACTTTTTTTAAAAAAATGAAAATCAATTATAAATTTATTAAAAAAAAAGAGCATCCTGATTATTAGAATCTTAAAAGAAGTCAAGTTCTATGTCACGTTCTAGGTCGAAATCGCAAAACCTTCAGAGCACCGTTCAACCCCTTTCGCAGCACCGTTCAACCCCCCACCCCCCCAACCCTACTCGAACTTACAAAGTAGAATATACTTGCCTTCCCTTGTCGTCTCGAGCTCTCCTTCAGCCGGGGATGCAGTCGTCTGCGCGCCTTCCTCCTCCTCTCCTCGTCTGCGCACCTTCTTCCTCCTCTCCTCGTCTGCGCGCCTTCTTTCTCCTCTCCTCCTCTGCGCGCGCCTTCCGTGTGTCGCACACAGCCCGCTAGGGTTGCAAGAAACAAATTAAGCAGAGGAAATATATGACCGACCAAAAGTTAGACTATTATAATTGACATGTATGACTTAATTAAGAACAAGGCATGCGCGCGAAAAACATATGACCACGGTTATTTACAAAACCATAGTCAAATATATTTTTAACACCGGTTGTTAAAAGAACCGGTGTTAAAAGTATTTTAAAGTTCAAATAATTATAACATATGACCCCGGTTATTTATAAAACCGTAGTTAAATATATTTTTAACACCGGTTGTTAAAAGAACCGGTGTTAAAAGTATTTTAAAGTTCAAATAATTACAAAAATGCCACCACCTTTTTTTTAACACCGGTTTTAATACAACCGGTGTTAAAAGCCATTGTTAAAGGTCTTTTTTGTACTAGTGTCTATAATTGATTTTCCCTCAGGTTTAGGTACTAATTCCCAGACTTATTTCTCTCAAATTGGGCTAGTTCTTCTTGCATCGTTATGATCCAATCTGGGTCAGGTAGGATTTCTTCTATAGTCTTAGGTTTAATTTTTGAAATAAGTGTGATCTGACTAAGATTTCTATAAGAAGACCTAGTTCTGACTCCTAAGGTTGGATCACCCATGATTTGATCAGATGGATGATTGAGTCTGGGTTTCTTTGTTCTTCTTGAACTAGGTTCAGCCTCAAGTTCGGCTGGATGGTTTAGTTCAGTGTTTGGTTGAACTACTTGGGTTGGTTCAATTATTGGTTTAGTTGATACATCAGTAGTTGGTTCAAGTGATAGTTCATTCAATGGTTCAATCAGTGGTTCAATTGATGGATCAATTAATGGTTCACTGTCTTCTTTATCAAGATTTGATTGGTTTAGATTTTGATTGTCAAATTTTGGTTAACCTATTCGTCAAAAATTAAATTGGTAGTTTCCTCATTTTTGTGGGTTTGGTTATTATAAACCCTATAAGCTCTACTAGTTGTTGAATATCCTAAGAAAGTCCCTAGGGTTGACTTTGATTGGAACTTACCTAGGTAATCTTTAGTATTCAAAATATGAACTTTGCACCCAAAAACCCTTAAATAGTGTAAATTAGGTAATCTGTGATAATAGAGTTCATAGGGTATCTTATTGTGTCTTTTATTAATTAATACCCTAACATGCTATATTTACCGCTTCTGCCCAAAATTTATTAGCTAAGTTATATTCATTGAGCATGGTTCTAGCGACTTCCTGAAGGGTTCTATTCTTTCTCTTAACTATCCCATTTTGTTGGGGGATTCTAGGACAGGAAAACTCATGAATATACCCATTGACTTTGTAAAATTCCTCAAACTTTTGATTTTCAAACTCTCCCCCATGGTCACTCTTAAGTCTTTTAATTTTAGCATCATTTTGATTTTCGATCATTTTGCATAAGTCATTAAATGAATTATAGGTTTCATCCTTAGTTTTCAAGAACCTAACCCAGGTAAACCTAGAGTAATCATCGATGATTACTAAACAGTACCGATTTCCGCTTAGTTACTTGGCTCCATGTGAATCAAATAGGTTAAGGTGTAGGAGCTCAAGTATGGTTTGGGTTAAGTCTGAATGGGTTGGTTTATGAGTTGACTTTGTTTGTTTGCCTTGTTTTCATGAGTTACAAATTATATTTTCAAAATTCTTGATTTTAGGTACACCTTTAATTAAACCAAGTTGAGTTATTTTTGAAATTAATTTCATATTAGTGTGACCTGATCTCCTATGCCAAAGATTAGATTCTTCTAATTGAGTCAGAAAGCATTTTGGTACTAAGGGTAAATTAATAGTGTAGACGTTGTTTTTCCTAGTACCCTTAAGTGTTATCTCTGAGTCTTGGAGGTTTCTAATAAGGCAGTAAGAGTTGGTGAAAGTAATTATGTAACCAGTATCACAGAGTTGGCTAATGCTAAGCAAATTGAATTTGAAATTTTCAACCAATAGCACTTTCTTAATAATGAAATCAGAATTAAGTTCAATGTTACCTAACCCAATTACTTTGAGTGTAGCATTGTTGCCAAATGCTACTGAGCCTAGGTTTTTGAACTTGATTTTGGTGAACTTCAATTTGTCCACAGTAATGTGTCTGGAGCATCCACTATCCAACATCCACTGATCCAAATCTTTATGTTCCTACACATAAAGTATATATTGATTTGAATCCATTAGAGGTAGGGATAGATCGAATTGAATTTCACTACCTAGTCTGTCTCACCCAGATCTAGTGTTATCAAGCATGTTGACCTTATGGGTTTTTGGGAGACAGGTTTGAAGAAAATTTTAAATTTGAAAGACAATTAATTTTGAAAATGTGGAATTAGTTTTGAAAATATTGTAGAGTTATGATTATTAATTTTGAAAATATGTTGAATCTAGGATTAATTGAAATTTATGTTAGATTCAAATTGATCAAATAGTAAATTGAATTTGATTTTCGGTAATCGGCTTCTAGGTCTTGGCGAGGCACAGAGGCCTTCTTTGGTCATAGCCTTATTGGAGCAACAACCCTTTCCTCGACAAAGCCTTTTACCGAAAATTCATTTTCAAATTACTTCTTGGCAAATTTTGCTCTAACTAGTTTAGGTTTTAGATCGGTAGCTTCGGTTGGTTCCACTAGACTAAACCGGCGGAGTATGGTACGCCTTACCTTACTTGACCTTATAAGAGAGGCTTTCCTAACGTACTATCATCTCACCTCCACCTAATACTATGTTGTTTAAATTTCAAATAAATCTTTTGTCCTTAATCTAACCAATCCTAAGTCTAAGCATAATAATAAAATTGCAAAAAAAATGAACAAACAAGCAAGCAATTCAGAAAAATTATCTACTTATCAAGATGGTTTTTATATTGGCTCCCCCTGGACTGAAGCCTCGATAAGGGTTAGGCAAGATATGAATCTTGTCCTTGGGGATCCTATATTGGTTTGGTCCAGCTTGCTTGTATAAACATAGCTTAGGGACCCATGCTTGGACTCGGGTTCTAGGTTGGTTCAACACGGAATAATACGAGCGTTGTCTCGATTTGGTTCGATAACCTAGTCCGGATTGATTAAAAATAGACTTCTGTTTTCCAAGGATCATTTCAAGACCCTTGGAACCCGAAGTGAATCGTTCTAGGGCAACTCTGAGTTCCTTCACTTGAGTTTTCAAGGAGGAATTCTCTTCCTCAAGTTTTTGAACTTGAGTTGAGTTTCCTTCTTGAACTGACTCGGTCAAGGAGCTCGAGTTGACTTTCTCTTTCAGGAGTTTTACTTCCCGTCGGAGGGTTTCAACCCGGATGTTGGCTTTCGCCAACTTTCGAGACACATAAGAAATTAAATCGTACAATTCAGATTCTGGATAACCTCTTACTGTGATTTGTCCATCCTCAGAGATTGTGAGTTTTCCGGTGTTGACGTCTTCGTCTGGTTTTGATTCTGTTCCGGAGTCGACGCCTTCCGAGGCGGTTAAGGCGAGTAGGTTCGCTGCGGGGCTTCTTCTTCTTTGGAGGATAACTCATCCCAGGTGGCTTGAAGAGCCTTCTTTCTCCGTGTCTTCTTATTTTCCTTTAGGTTGGTGCACTCTGATTTGAAGTGTAATGACCCGCCTTCTGGTACTAAGCTTTAAGGTGGATCGCTACTAACTGGCTGACTGATTACTGATCATTATTTTCCAGATGCTAAACCGACTGGGAGAATTTAAAAAAAAATTGCTATTTACTAAACTAACAATTCATAACCATGTTTGAAGTACTAACCAGCCAAAATAAAACAAAAACTTTAATTTTATTCGCTTGGCAAGGATTTGATTCCTCAACCTCAACGTTGCATGACTGAAGCACTAACCAGCAACACTACAACACATTCTATTTTAAACTGGCACCAGTAGACTGATATCTTGTCAGTCGACTGGTAGCTGTCACAGTTGACTGGTAGCTCTGAAATATGAATTTTCAAATTCTAGAAAAGTGCCAAGGTCAACCTACTTCATACCAAAAACACTACAAACTCATATTTAAGCTTACTAACAGGTATACAATGATTCTAGGCCATATTCTACATGTTTTCATGACATTGAAGCATACTTCAATCATTTCTAAGCATGAAATTAAAAACACGAACTTTGTATCAACTTGCTACTAAAGCTAAGATGCACCAATAGTAGCACTATAATATCAGAAATGGTTCTATAACCTTAGATCATGCATTTTACTACTAGTTAACACGCACTTGAAATGTATCACTCAACATATCACATGTAGGAACTAGGCATGACATGACTGCATGGTATTAACTCATGATACATAATCTCATACTAGAATTCTCGCAAGACTCATATCAAGAGTGGTGCTAATAACATAACAAAGGTACTTAAAATACCGAAAATGATAAATATGACGAAGAACTAGTTCATTTAACATTCTTAATCGTGCATCCTCATAATGCAAGTTCCCAAGGTCCTTTTTCCTTCCAAGTTTCCACCATCACACACACTCCACATCATCCCTACCGCTTCCGCTACTCCATTTTTCCTTTGCCCTTATCTGCAGTATAAGGAAAAATGAAACTATAAGCATAAAGCTTAGTAAATACCATCCTACTCATAAACAGTGCATATCTCGAAACTCATGCTTTTGGAAACACATGTAGGAAAAATATATCATGCTTGTCATTTATTCTTGCCGAAACATATAATCTAAACAAATATCATGACATACTCATCATACTAAGCACATGGACTAAATCATATTCTTATAACTAAATTCACATAGCATCCATAGAATCTAACTGAACTAAGCATGATCTTAAAACTATTTTCACTTAGAACTATTACTGAACTTTTGAAACTTATACATATAGTAAGTGAAAATACTAATCATGCTGCTGTGGGCCCGGCAATGTGCTGCTAATGTGTGCATCCCTAAATAGATCCGAGGTAACTAATCCCGAACCCATTAGGTTACTACTAGGCGATCTAGGGGCCGAGGGGCAACTAGGAGGCCACCCATGGACGAACTAGAGTCCAAGCACATGCCATAAAAAGTAAAATACTTTCATAAATATTCTTTTCTTTAACCTTGCATCTACTAGGCGATCTAGAGCCTAGGGGAGATCTAGTAGCCCACCCAATGGACGAACTAGAGTCCATAAACATAAAGCAAGGGTAGCTAATTTCATAACATGCTAAAACTCATATTAGAGCTTCTTAACGTTTTCTCGAGCACCTTGCGTGCCTAAAACTCCCCTCTTCTTTTAAGGACACTTCCTAGGCACTCTACGGTGAGTCTAAACCCCAAACTAAAGGGGGAAGCACGTCCAACCCATCTAGTGGTGTCCTTAAAGTCGGTAGAGAGAGTAGATCTGCACATAGGAACATAAACTTGCAATTAGATAAAACTAAGGCGTTTAGGCATACGAACGAAGCTACTTATACTGCAGGTGAGGGGTACTTACATCCTACGCTTGTTCTTACAACTCTAATGCGTAGGGTTTAGGGAGAGGGAAGATCCTTGGAGTCTCAGAGAGGCATTAACGACGGACTACTCCTTGAGACGATCCCCTAACGTGTCCTCCTCCTTGAATCCACCCAACACAAGCCCTTGGACTCCCTCCTTGGGTTGCCGTGAGTGAGGGAGAGAGAAAGGCTCGGGAGAGGGTCAGGAAAAATCGCCCAAGAGGGAGAAGTCGGCGGTGAGAAGATGAGGGAAGGAATAAACCTAAAAACCCTTAAGTTTCCCCCTTTATTTTTCTTATGGAAAAATTTAACTAACTCCACCTTATTTATCCTTTCCTCTATTTTGTTTCAATGAAAACAAACCATCCTATTGGGTAAGCCTATTCTCCTCTCATGATTAAGGCTTAAGGGTCAAACCCCACTTAAGCCTTTTTACTGCGTATTCTATTTTTATTCCTTTTTACCTTATTTGTCCACGAAAAAATTCTATAAAAATATTCATAAATTTGAAATAAATTCTAGGATATTTCTAAAATTAGGTTTGAGAATTTTCGGGCATTACATGAAGTGTCCCTTCTTGTTGCACTCGTAGTAGGTGATGTTGTCCTTGCTCTTCTGGCTCGTCGAGGGTTCCGCTAGATCTTCCTTTCTCCGACTTGACTTCTTCTTGCTCGTTTGGTGCTTAAGTTCCTTGTAGTAGCCGCGAGCTAGCCAGACCAATTTGGGACAATCCCCTTCACTGTCGTCAGATTCCGAGTCTGAGTCAGACTCGGGAACTAGTTGAAGTTTCTTTTTTGGAGTTTTTCCTTGAGTTTTACCTGAAATAAATGCTATACCCTTCTCGACCAAAGTAGTATTAGTCTGTTCATGTAGTTCTAACTCAGAAAATAACTCATCTAATTTTATCTCAGAAAGATTCTTGGAAACCTTGTAGGCATCCACCATAGATGCCCACAGACCTGATTAGGTCACGATTTTCAACCTTGTGACCTATAGTGTGCAGCCCGTTCATCAGCTCCTGGATCCTGGCGTGGAGTTGAGCTGCTAATTCTGCGTCGTGCATCTTTATCGTATAGAGTCTGTTGAGCAATAGATCCCTCTTGCTGATTCAGGTGTCAGATGTACCTTCGTGTAGCTCAATCAGCTTGTTCCAGAGCTCCTTCGCACTGCTGAAGGGTCCTACACGGTTCAACTCCTCTTTTGTCAGGCCGGACTGCAAGGATTGGGTCGCTTTTGCGTCGGCCTCGATTTTCATCTTTAGTGGGCCATCCCACTCAGAATAGTGTTGCACCACGCCTTGTGCATTTTTCAGTATCTCTAGTCCGGACTGGATGATAATCCACACGCCCACCTGAGTTTTCAAGTGGACCTCCATTCTACTCTTCCAATAGAAGAAATCTTCTCCACTGAAGAGAGGTGGTCTGGCGGTGCTGTATCCCTCTTGCATGGCCATTCGATTAAACTGAAAAAATTTACAAGAAAAACTCGTCCCAAGACTAAGTCTTGGATTAGTAGTGCGGGAAATATAGTAATAACGAAAAAATTGAGTGATGTTATACCAACCTCGATTAACGAGAAAAATATGAGCGAAAAAAAAATTAAATTTGAAAATCCGAAAAAAAATGCTCAACTGGTGGTTGCACCAAGTTTGAGCCACTCGCTCTAATACAACTTGTGGGATTGGTTTGAATCGATAGAGGGGGGCGGGGTGAATATCGATCGATAAATTTTTCAGAAATACTAAGAGTAATTGCGTAGCGGAAAAGCAAAAATAATCGCTAACACTTTTGTTTTTACTTGGTCGGAGTCCCAGTCGGCTCCTACTCCAAGGCCCATGGTCCTTGACCATTTACGACGGGCAATTCTATATTTTGTAAAATAATTACAAGTTGAGTACAAATATAGAATTTTAAGATACATCAATTAAAAGTAAATTATACCAACGACCAGAAGATTTAGAATGTCGGTGCCGTGGGTCGTCATTGGCGCTGGAATCTTGAGCATGGAGCGTTTCGGAGCAGAGCGCTTGTTCTAATGCATTGGAAGAAGTTGTGATGGAAGCTAAGGGGGTGAACCCTTTATATAGTCGTAGCTGCGGCGCCTGTGTTGAAGGGGGCGCTTGACACGTGGTCCTCACTGCGGGAAACTCAATCCGCAGACTTGGCCAACGCTTATCCCCTCAACCAGGGCGCCTGAGCTAACTGGGGAGCCTGTGTTAACACAGGCGCCTCTATTGCAGTCTTGAGGCTTGCTTCGTAGTGGCTTTGGAATACTCCTTTGTCTAGGGCACCTAACTCTATTAGATCGATGTAGGCGTGCAGAGGGGGGGTGAATGCACTTTCGCGGATCGTTTGATCTCTACACAGATGTTAGCGCAGTGGAAATAAATATGTAAAGAAAGTAACAATGCTAACAATACCAGATTTAGTTGGTATCCACCCTGGTCGGGTGACTAATCCAACAATCCTTCGGCGGATCACTCCCCGGATAACCTCCAGCTAGAACCGTGTCGCTCCTTGTGGGTGGAGAAACCTCTCCACAATCCTTTGCAAGCTACTGAGCACACAAGACTACTAACTTGCCCTATCCAAGCAAGTTTCGTCAAGAAACTCAGCCACCACGACGTCCTCTTTAAATAGGACTCGGGGCTGATTTCTCGCTACCAGTCGACTGCCCCTGGGGCAGTCGATTGGTGCCAGCCAAATTCGACCGTTACACCCCAACGTTCGAATTTTAGCCAACTCACCAGCCACCTACCAGTCGACTGCCCCAAGGGCAGTCAACTGGTCCCAGGGCTGAGACCTTTCTATGAGTTCCATCAGTCGACTGCCCCCAGGGCAGTCGACTGGTCTACTCACCCACCTAAGGTTACCCTTCCTGAGTACATTTCACTCCGCACTCAAACCCTAGGATTTCCCGAGTACAATCACACTGCACTCGTACCCTCACGACTCGACTGACTCCTCCTCCGTAACCTCGACTGTCGCCTTCGCGCCCTCTTCATCTTCGGCCCTCGTCCCTCGGATGCGCACGCAAGCCTCCAGCTTGCCTCCATGCCACCCTTCACGTACGCCTCAAAGTCCGCACCCATCAGCTCATCGTCCCTACACTCCATGGTCCCTCAGATGCGCACGCCAGCCTTCAGCTGGCCTCCATGCCATCCTTCACCGTACTGAGGTCGTCCAGTCAGGTCCATATGTGTAACCTGTACAACCTGCACACTCAACATACGCATATCAAATACAAGGGTAAACCTAACTTAAACCCTTTGCCCAAACATCAAAACCCATGGTCACTCCGGACCATCTTAGGGCCGATTGCTCCAACAATCTCTCCCTTTTTGATGTTTGGCAATCCGTTTAAGTTAGGAAAGCAAGATATTAGTAAAATAGCAAAATAATGCATATGCAATGCAAAAATGGATCCTATCCCAAGGCATCCCACACCAAACCCTCCAAGTTAGGATTTTCCAACACCTAGCCCTCCAGACTAGGAATTTTCACCAAAACGGGCTTTTTAAAGCTTCTCCAAAGCTCCCCATACATTGGACTTACAAAGGCTTTTTAAGAACCTCTCCAAGGTTCCCCTTACGCCAAGAATAGAGCAAACATGCTCCCCCTTAATCTTAGCTACCCGTAAACCTATGGTTTCTAGCAAAGGTATGTTTGGTTTCCCAACTTAAACCTAACACTTCTCCCCCTTTGCCTAACATCAAAAAGAACCCAACAATATCCCAATTATCGGTTCTTTTAATCCCCAATGACCATAAACAATGTATACTAACCCCCCATACATTTGTTTTGCATCATTTGGACTCCAAACCAGCTACTGATACAAAAATAAGCCTTGACCAGTCGACTGCCAAAATGACAGTCAACTAATACTCTGAAAGTCTAAAATTTCAGCATTTCTGACGAAATTCAGAAATGCGTCAAAAATTCCACAAATCTCTAAAAATTCCCAAATTTTGTGGAGAGGTTTGTGGTACCCATATCTACTTGGAAAAAATACTTTCCAAAATATATCTATCACCATTCCCAAGTTTGACACAAAATCCAAAAACTAGCAAAAAGGTTCACTCAACCCTTAACCAAAAGTCCTAGTTTTGGTTTTCTCTTGATGTCTTTGCCCATGCCACCCCATAATGCATCCCTAGCATTGATTTACATGGTAATTACACACCAAAAACTAATTTTCATGCAATATGACCCCAATATCATATTTTCATGCATGAAACTCAAAAACACTTTGCCAAAACCCAAGAATTGAGACTCAAGTCCGTCTCCAATTCTTTTGGCACACTCCATAGTCCATCTAGACCACTAGGAGCACCCCTCCCAAGGTCCATTCACCATATATTCCAAAGGCTTCTAGAACTCCCCCTTGAGCTCTTGGCCCTAGCCACCTCCCTAGGTGACTCAACCATCACTAGGCCACACCGGTGTGCCACCGGTGACTCTTGGCCTACAAAGTTGACCTTTTCAACCTTGGACACCTTGTCCTTGGTTAGGTTACTCTTTTTACCCTTGGATGGCATCCCCTTGCCATCCTTGGACCTTCCCTCCTTACTAAGATTGTATGCTTTCCCAGCATAATTCTTTCCATTGCCCTTGGAGGTCTTAGATCGGTACCCCAATCCCGATCTATCATAGTTGGGTTTTATACTACCCAACACCATATCTAAGCCCTTAGATCCAACCGTGAATCTTTCTAGGGCTTTTTCTAATGTATCAAGCCTTGCCCTCAAGGCTTGATTTTCCTTCTCTAGACCTTTAACCTTGTAGTCCATATGCCCACTTTGGGCATTCCTAGAACTACCCATTTTCTTAGGCATTTGTTTCCCTTCCTTGAGGTTAATGCCTTTAGCCTTGGATACACAGGTCTTAGATTTACCATGATGCATGCTTTTCTTAAGATATGTGTCTACCTTGTTATCCTTATTCCTATCATGATATTTAAAACCATGGTTATGCACAAAAAGACAATTTTCATGAAATCTAGCACGCATGGATGAATGATTTGCATTATTTCTAATATTCATGGATGGGTGATTGGCATGATTCTTAGCATTCATGGAGGAACTTAAATATGAATGGCAATTTAATCTAGGGTTAGGAATTACCTCCCTTACCCTTGTAGTCCCTCCTTGATGTGGGCTTCTTTTCTTCTTTCTTTCTTCTTTCTCCCATCTCCTTAGATGCTTCATTTTCTTTATTTCACATTTCTTTAGGCACTTGGTGTGGTAGTGCCCTAGCTCACCACATGTGAAGCATCTAATCTTCATTTTTCTCTCTTGGGCTCCTCCATTCCTACAATTCATGTTAGATTTTAATCGAATGGACCCGGGTTTAGAGAGTACCTCCTTTTTACCTTTTGGGCACTTATCCTTGTAGTGCCCCTTTTCATTACACCAAAAGCATGTAATGTGGTCTTTGTTCCTTGCTTTGGTGGAGGTTGAGACTTCTTCAACTTTTGATGATGTGGAGGCCTCCTCTTGATCCGGCATGGAAGTGGATCTCTCCTCCCCCTCAATCCTTGAGGTGGAGACCTCTTCCTCTTCTTCTCTTGAGGAGGTTGACGATTCTTCACTTTCTTCTTCCTCTTCTTGAATCACGGGGCTTTTCTACTTAGGCTCTTGAATTTTTGTAGGAGTCTCATGATACTCTTTCATCTTGCTCCATAATTCACATGCACTTTGATATGACCCTACACAACTCAAGATGTCGTTAGGTAATATATCAACCAAAATATTTGTTACCTTCTCATTGGCCCAGAATTGTTCTTGTTGCTCTTTGTCCCAAAATCTAGGACGAAGCTTCTTCCCGTGCTTATCCTTTGGAACTTCGAAGGGTTCTTCAAGCGCAATTCGGCATGCCCAATCCATTCCGAACCACGTCTCGATCCTCGCCTTCCAGTATGCAAAATCGTCATTGTCGTAGGCTGGTGGTGTGTAGATCTTGTCCCCAAGTGGACCTTCACCTTCCATTTCCTCTAGCGTATGCTCCCTCGGCGGTTAGTCCGATCAAGAGCGGTCCTCACTCTGATACCAATTGTTAGATCGATGTAGGCATGCAGAGGGGGGGTGAATGCACTTTCGCGGATCATTTGATCTCTACACAGATGTTAGCGCAGCGGAAATAAATATGTAAATAAAGTAACAATGCTAACAATACCAGATTTAGTTGGTATCCACCCCGGTCGGGTGACTAATCCAACAATCCTTCGGCGGATCACTCCCCGGATAACCTCCAGCTAGAACCGTGTCGCTCCTTGTGGGTGGAGAAACCTCTCCACAATCCTTTGCAAGCTACTGAGCACACAAGACTACTAACTTGCCCTATCCAAGCAAGTTTCGTCAAGAAACTCAGCCACCACGACGTCCTCTTTAAATAGGACTCGGGGCTGATTTCTCGCTACCAGTCGACTGCCCCTGGGGCAGTCGACTGGTGCCAGCCAAATTCGACCGTTACACCCCAACGTTCGAATTTTAGCCAACTCACCAGCCACCTACCAGTCGACTGCCCCAAGGGCAGTCGACTGGTGCCAGGGCTGAGACCTTTCTGTGAGTTCCATCAGTCGACTGTCCCAGGGCAGTCGACTGGTCTACTCACCCACCTAAGGTTACCCTTCCTGAGTACATTTCACTCCGCACTCAAACCCTAGGATTTCCCGAGTACAATCACACTGCACTCGTACCCTCACGACTCGACTGACTCCTCCTCCGCAGCCTCGACTGTCGCCTTCACGCCCTCTTCATCTTCGACCCTCGTCCCTCGGATGCGCACGCAAGCCTCCAGCTTACCTCCATGCCACCCTTCACGTACGCCTCGAAGTCCGTGCCCATCAGCTCATCGTCCCTGCACTCCATGGTCCCTCAGATGCGCACGCCAGCCTTCAGCTGGCCTCCATGCCATCCTTCACCGTACTGAGGTCGTCCAGTCAGGTCCATATGTGTAACCTGTACAACCTGCACACTCAACATACGCATATCAAATACAAGGGTAAACCTAACTTAAACCCTTTGCCCAAACATCAAATCTCATGGTCACTCCGGACCATCTTAGGGCCGATTGCTCCAACAGACTCAACACAGGCGCCTAGCCAACCATGGCACCTCACTCCATTGAGGCGCCTGGGATCAGAAACCTCCATCCCTTTGTTCCTGCAACCAGGGTTAGTTCTAAAACACAAATAACATATAAATGATATGAATTTAAGTATAATTTACAGCCTGAACTGTCTTGGTTCTGACTTTGGGCTTCCCAAATGGAACCCTAGGTCGAACCGACACCTAATGTTCCCTCCTACGGGGAACGCGTCCTCACCTACTCCTCTCAGGAGATTTTACCTGTTTGCCAACCGGCTCCTCCGGTTGGACTTTTGCTTAGCTTCACTCACCAGATCTTCGTGCCTAGTCTGCGACCAGGACTTATTACCCAGCTTCTCTCACCAGGTCATCGGTGGCCAACCCTCGGTCACGACTTATTGTCCAGCTTCACTCACTAGGTCTTTGGTGCCCAGTCCATGACCAAGACTTATTGCCCAACCTTTTGTCAAGACTTAGGTGCCCAGCCCGCGGCCAGGACTTCGTGCCTAGTGTACCTAGGACTTTTCCTGCACACTTGATTAGCATTGTCAGATCACTACAAAACCTTAACTTCTGAACCCTTTGCCATTATCAAAACACAAGTTTGACTTTGGTGCTTCCGGCACCAACATAATGTCCTTGGGTAGTAGGTTCTGATCTACATTATATTGTTGGATCGAGAAAACCGATAGAGGGGGGGGGTGAATATCGGAATTCGTTTTTTTTCAGAAAATTAAGAGCAAGTACGCAGCGGAAAAAACACAACACAAAGACACAGTCGATTTTACTTGGTTCGGAGCCTATGTCGACTCCTACTCCAAGGCCCATGGTCGTTGACCGTTTACTTTGGGCAATTCTATATTTGGCGCAAAGACAGTTTACAATATTGAATACAGAGTAAGTGCAGTAAACTTTAACAATAAAAAGAAAGATGCTCTTCTTTTACCGATGTTCGATTGTAGGTTCACTTGTTCGGAGCAGCGGGACGTCGTCGGCTCGAGTTGGAAGGATTCCGGGGCGAAGCGCGTGAGTAGAAGAGCGTAGAAGCGTTGCTTAGAAGTTGTGTTGTGAAGCCTTGATCGAGGGCCCTTTATATAGGGCCTGGGGGCGCCCGGGACGTCAGGGGCGCCCCCCCACGTGTCCTTCGATCCGTCAACTTCTGGGTCAGCGTCTGATCCCTTTATCTTCGGGATCAGCTTTGACCGGGGCACCCGGAGCGCTCGGGGCGCCCGCATTGACCGGGTCAAGGTGTTATCTGGCTTCGCTGGCTTCTGGATCAAGGCTTGCGCATGGGGGCGCCCGGGATGCGGGGGCGCCCGGGAGCACGGGGGCGCCTGGGAGTTGAACTGTCGAAGCCCATCTTGCTGTCTTGTGTTTTATGTTTGCCTTGGGGGCACCCGGGACACTCCGAGCGCCCTGGTCAGCTGTAGCCTCATTCCTTTGAGGCTTTCTGAGCTGCAGACACACGTTCCATCGGTCCTGCATCCAGGGTTAGTCCAAAACACAATAAAATAATAAAGTATTAGATTATACAGCCTTAGCTATCTTGGTTCTGACTTTGGTCTCCTAAATGGAGCCCTAGGTCAAACCGACGCCTACTGTTCCCTCGACGGGGAACGCGTCCTCACCTACTCCTCTCGGGAGAATTTACCTGATGCCAACCATTCCTCTGGTTGGACTTTTGCCTGGCGGTCCTTTGCCAGGTCTTGGATGTCGAGCTATCCTTCGCCCGGTGCCTAGCATTCCTCGCTAGGGCTTTGTTTCCTGGCAGCCCTTCGCCAGTGCCTAGTAGTCCTTCACTAGGGCTTTGTTTCCTGGCAGCCCTTCGCTAGGTGCCTAGCAGCCCTTCGCTAGGACTTGGTGACTAGCAGCCCTTCTCTAGTTGCCTAGCAGCCCTTCGCTAGGACTTTATATCCTGGCATTCCTTCGCCAGGTGCCTAGCCGTCCTTCGCTAGGGCTTTGGATCCTGGCAGTCCTTCGCCTGGTGCCTAGCAGTCCTTTGCTAGGGCTTTGGATACTGGCAGCCCTTCGCCAGGTGCCTAGCAGCCCTTCGCTAGGACTTTTCCTGCACACTCAGTGAATATTGTTAGATCACAAACAAACTTAACTTTGAATCCTTTGCCAATATCAAAACAAGGTTTGATATGGTGCTTCCTGCACCAACATATATTAATTAGTTGAATTGATAGTGAGATAATATAGAGAACACTACTCTTGACTATTCCTAGTCAAGGATTAATATTCAAGGATGATATTAATGCATTGAGACTAGTATGTAGGTCAATTAATGACTTAATCTCACAAGTCATGGATATATGATATTAAGTTGACATATGACTACACATTAGAAAATGTGTACTGAATTGACCCACCATGAGAAAGTTTCATGGATAGTTATATGAGTGTCATAAAATTTCTCATGTAACTATTATTATGAATAGTCCTTAGACTTGAAGTCACCACGGTTCCCAACATAAGGAGTTGTGTACTTTGGTATCGTCAAACATTACCCGTAATAAGGTGAACTATAAAGGCGATTACTGGGTATGCAACAAATTATACGGAGGGATGTGAGTGGAGTAGATGGGATTTATCCCTCCCATATTACGGGAGTAATATCTATGGGTCTCTTGATCGAGTAGGACTACTAAATGCATGACCAGGCTCAAATGAGTCAATATGAGATATTAAGCTTATTTGCTTGAGTGAGTCTACTTGGGGATCAAGAACACAAAGATTGATTAGTGGATGACATGGTCTATTTTTTATTGATCAATCTAGATATCGATGATAAAAGAACAAAGTCATATATTATAATAGTCATGGAGAAGTTATGCCGGATTTCTACATTCTCGTCACTTGGATAGCAATGATGCATTGCTAGATATCACTCATTGTTTATGTATCTAAAGTGGTTTAGATACATTGCCAACATTACGAGAACTTATTGGGTCACACACAAAGGACACGATGTTTAAAAGATAAATTGAATTTAGTTCGACTAAATTGTGATCCAAAATTGGATTAATTAACTTAGACTCAAATGAATCCAATTGAGTTGAGGGATTGAGTCTAATCCGAGTTAGACTCTTTTAGATTATACTCAACCACTTGAGAATGAATAATATTTATTAACAGGTTAATGAATATCATTATTAGAGGAAGAGAAGATGAAAAAACTAAATTGATTTATTCTCTTTATTGGATGAAGAGAAGATAAAAAAACTAAATTGAATATCAAAATGTTTTGGTGTTCATTGAGTTTTATTGGCATTCACACTAGGTTCATCTTCACTAGGATAACTATAAAAGGGTTCTTGTGATGAGAGAAGTGCTCATCATCCCTTTTCTTCCTCATTCTCCCTCCTTGGCTGAAACTCCCTTGTCAAGGTTTTTGTGCTTTATGAACTATCCCAAGTTGCTAGCACAACTAAGGTGGTTCTTCTGCGAGGCATAGATTGTGTTTGTGTGGATACTACTAGAGGCACGGACACTTGAACATGCAAGAGATTCGACAAATCGAGGATGAGTGGGATAACCGAAGGGCACGCAACAAAGATATAACCCTTAGTTAGATTTAACATTGTATGAGTTTTTCTTTCGCATGGATCGCTCGAAGGGATCTCAAGTTTTCGATATGTTTTAAAGTATTTTTCACCAAAGAGATCCCTATAGGAACTAGGTGAAGTCCAAGTGGATCAGGGAAATCGCACGTTGGCAAATGGAAGTCCTAGTGGGATTAGGTGAAGTCCAAGTGGATCGGGAAGATCGCACCTTGGCACGAGAGAAGTCCTAAGGGAAAGTCCAAGTCGGTCAAAGGGTTGATCGGATACTCGGTGAGGAAGTCCTAACAGGTCACATGTAAAATATTAAATTATATATACACACACACCATAAATAAAGGGTTAAAAATGGAGAAAAAATTATAGAAAATTTTGGAAATTTTTTCTGAAATTTTTAGATATATTTGCGCAGATGAATAGGCATGAGATGCAGTATTTATGAATGTTTAATTTTTAGAATAAATTATATATATATATATATATAATTCCATTTCTCCCCGAGCCCTAAAGGTCGCTGAACCCCTCTTCCCTCTCCACCCCGACCTCTTCGCGAATGCGGAGCAAGCCACGGGAGCGCCGCCTCGCATTATCGGCCTTGTGTTCTCCCCTTCACTACTTCTTCTAAGGGTCTAGTTCGATTGATCTGATCGCCACCCCCATCGTGCCCTACCTCCAATCGAGTCACCCATCTCCGCTAGAATCGACATCCGAGGGTCATTTTCACTCTGGCAATGAGTAAGCCACTGAACTCATTAGATGTACATTCTGTACTCTTATTTTGGTTTAGGTGATTGGTGATTTGCGATTCATGTGAATCACCCTTGATTGTCCTTGTTTCTTTTTGCGTTTGTTTCTTTATCAATGTATATTAGCATCAGTTGGAATTGCCTTAATGTAGGTAGCTCATACATTGTTAAAAATGTATGTAAACTTTGATTGAATTATCTCATCTAAATTGTTCTGAAACATATAATTTGGTTCTGGAGCAACTCAATTTTCTTTAACAGAGTTAAAAGAATTAGAAGTAATCCTTTTGATCAAATTTCCTCAATCTCTTCTTCTTTTATGTCTCGATCGAATCTCCTAATTCTCTGCGAAAATTTTCCATTTATCTCTAAGTATTGTCCTTTTGTACTTTCCTTCTTCAAGAGCAACAGATGGTTTCCTTGTACTTCGCTTCCAAACTAAACATAGTATGGCTTGGGTATTGCCATATAGAACTTAGTCCTACCTTAGCCTTCTGTCATAAGAGATTTTGGTGTGTGTATTGCATGCCACATCCAAGATGGCACGGATTGCCCCTTTTATCTCACATTGCCAAACTATAGGCCGTATGTATAATTTGTAAAATACATATAGGATTTTCAGATACTAAATAAAGTTCACTTTGCGTCTCTCGGTAGTTAATTAACTCATCATTAAATTATGATTAATTAAATGAACATGATAGAGTGACCCTAATAAATAAGGGTAGAGTGCTTAGTTGGTATCATGAGTTATTGTAGCTATGCATATGTCTTTTGATACAGGACACTGATTGACTTTTGGATATCTTGGACAAGAAATTCTCTCTGAATGCACACCATATTTACGAGGCAGATATTTCTTACTTAATTCCTGTAGATTCGTTTACCTTAAATACATAGTTATTTTCTTATCTGAGTAGATTGCTTTACCTTAAATCTATTTGCCTTGTTTTTCATGCTTGATACTTATTCTTGCTTGACCCTTGAGTAATAATTTAAATTGTTCAGTTATACAGTCTCATCTCTTAGCTTCTGATCTAAAGACTATCGCTTGTACGCGTGTACTGTAGAACTATTATTTGACCTATCTAGGGTTTGGTTGGCATTAGATAAACCCTACCCAATAGATTAGTGCATGTCTATTTACTTTGGTGTTATTTATGTTTTCGTATCGTAATGATGCATGGTTTTGGTGTGATTGAGGTTGTGCATATTAGTGACATGCATCATAGCATTGTGTGCAGGCCGACGACCACTGGCTCCCTTGTGGTTGAGATGGGCCATCGAGTATATTTTCCTATTGTGTCACGCTCAGTTAGAGTTGAGTGCAAATAGTTGATACTCCCCAGGTGTTTGGAGTCCCCACAGGTGCTTCGGGTTTTTTATAGCCATAGGTGCTTCGACTTTTCATTCAGGGCCACAAATATTGTCGTGTATTTGAATAGCCACAAGTACGTGGCACTTGTATCTTGTCTACTCAACTTACCCAAAGTAACGGTGGTTGGTGTGTGTATAGTATAGGTCATGACATCATGTGCATATTATGCATTGTGCATTTACTTGTGTTTGCTGCACTTGTTTGAGTTATGATTGCTGCATTTAATTGACATGCATATTCGGTTATGATTTGCATTTATTATATGATCTAGATCTGTTCAACAGCATTAGCAGTTTATTGAGGTATTAGGGAGATTTTTGATCTTGCCCCTATGTGTTACATGATTTTCATGTATGTTTTGATCGTACAGATGTATTTAGTTTATGCACTTTATTCCAGAGACTGTATATCTTTTGTTTTCTATATGCTTGTTTTATCCTTTTATTATACCATGCATTTATCTATTCTTATACCCGCAGAGTTTCACCTAGAACTCACCATCCCTCGTCCCTCTTTTTGTTTCAGATAGTTGATAGTTCCTTCTCATGTCGCAATGAGAGGATACAGCTACCAGTCCCTTATTCGAGTATTTTCTTATCGTTTTTGTATTTTCGTAGTATTTTATCGTGTTGGTGTTGCTTTGGATTGCTATCATTTCGAATAGTATTTGACTTTTCTTTGGACATGTATATGTGTACTTCCACTGGCTTTTAATTTGTTGCATTTTAGATTATAAAGGTTTATTTATTATGTTTATCATTTATTATGTAAATTATTTAATTGTGTGGTTGTGATTAAATGAATGTCATCCGAATATGGCTGTGCTTTATGTAAGTGGAGATGTGTATGTATAAAAGTTTCAGATTGTCCGCCATATAGGAGAGGTGTTGCCCGATTTTCGAGTAAGTATGGGCCTCTAGGGGCGTGGCATCACGGTTGACCGGGGTTAGGCAAGGGAACTCTAGACTTGTGCACACAAATTAGGGTTGGGTCAATCGATTGGCGTTGGGTTTCTTGCGAAACAAAAAGACCCTTACTCGATTGAGTGATTGATTAAGGGGCCTGCCAATCAATTGGGAGATCGATTGGTGCAGGGTTATCACGAGAACAAAAGCATACTGAATCGATTGAGTAATCGATTCAGCATCAATTGATTAGGCAATTGATTAATGAGGACCGTAATCGATTAGTAATTGATTACTGCTGTATTGCGCGAGAGCAAAAAGGTGCTGAATCAATTCAGCAATCAATTATGATCTTCTTAATCAATTGGATAATCAATTAAGCTTCAAAAACTAGTCGTTGAACCGCTAGATATGACGTGGCAATTGATTGGTTAATCAATTAGGGAAACCATAAGTCGCTGGTATATAGGGTTTTCACACAGGTTTGAAGCACAACTCTTAGCACATCTTCCTTATCTTCCATCATCATTTCAAGAGAAGTCTTGGAGCATAGTGTTGCTCCATTTTCAAGGTTCTATAGGCGATTTCATGCTAGAAGAAAGCAAGAAAATTAAAGAGAGCTCATTGTTGTAAATCTTGTAAGATATTATTTGTGTTTTGCTTGTTCTTCGTTTGTTCTTCATCTAAGCTTGTTTGAGGTATTTCTGACTCAACAAAGGAGATCTTTCATAGTGTATGAGAGAGTGAGGAAGTGTAACGACCCTCTCTTACTAACTTTGACCTTATAGGGCCGTTACGTTGACTTTACTGCTGGGTCAGCCAAAATAAAAAAAAACACTTTAATTTTATTGACTTTGCCAGGATTAGACCCCTAGACCTCTTAGTTACAAAACTGAAGCACTAACCATCAACCATACAACACTTTTTGTTTTACACTGGTACCAGTCGATTGATATCTTTTCAGTCGACTGGTGCAGTTGACTGCACCTGGGATTCACTCGCCCGAATGTTTTTGTTTCCCGCGACCAGTCGACTGATACCTGCATCAGTCAACTGATATGCCTGGAACTGCAATTTCCAGGTTTCAAAAATACCGATCAAGTATATATATACATTCTACTTCACTACACAATAAGATTATAGACTCACAAACATAATAACCATAATCATACTCCATTTGCATGCATTTCAAACTCCAAATTAACTACTCAAACTTAAAGTCTTTGCGAAAGTAAACTACTAACATAAACTCAAAAGAAAACACTCATAAAGTTCTATTGTTTATAGTTTTAAACACTAAACAAAACTCATCCCGGAGAATCTCACTCCACGGTTCCGCCGCCACTGACATGAATCATCCATCCTTGAGCCTCCTTGCCTTACATCTTTCCTTTAACTTTATCTGTAGTAAAAGGATGCAACTATAAGCAAATAGCTTAGTAAGTAGATACCTATCTCACAAAAACATGCAATCGATATTAAACATGCACTTGGTCAAGAATGCTTGCTTTTAAACATATGTACTAAAAATGCTATGCTTAAAATGAATAAGCTCATGAATACACTTGTAACAAATGTTTGCATTTGGAAACTTTGCCTGAAATGTAAAATGTGTAACATGCTTGAAATGATGTCTTGCTTTTGAAAAACTTGAAACTTATACTCTTATACTTCTTATACTTCAAAATAATAAACATCCTCCTTTGGGCCCGGCATAGTACCAATGCGCGCATCCCTAATAGGTTCAGGGTAGCTAGCCACCGAATCCTAATAGAGCATCTTACTAGCTCACCTAGATCTCATGGGCCTCGTGCTCGGTACATGCCAAAAAGACCTCGGTCTTTCAAAGTAATATACTTAACTTGTACTCATACTTGTATTTAAAATGCATAACTTAGCACTTAAAAGGTAATGTTCCCAAAACTTATTTTAGGACACAACAAGACCTCGGTCTTGTTTCTTATCTCATTTCTTAGTCCTAGAACTCGTTCTAGGGCTTAGTAAGACATTGGTCTTACTCTGAACTTTTATCGAACACCTTGCGTATCGAAATCCCCAAACCTTGCGTTTGGGCAAATCAAGACCTTGGTCTTGCTATACTAGGATCACATCATACAAAAGACTTGGAAATCATGTTTAAAACTCATTAGAGAACTACTTTTACTGTAGGTGAGAGATCTACTTACATCCTTACGCTTAGAACTCACTATACCGACGTAGGATCTAGCGTTGTACTCCTCGTCCACTCCCTTCGCACGATCCTGATCTTGGGCGCAAGAAAAGAAGAGGAGAAACCCTATTTCTTTTCTTGTTTTCGGCAAAGAAGAAGAAGAATGAGAAAACTCTTAGTTTTCTTTTCTTCTATTCCTTTATATACTAAGTGGAAGTTGAAGCATCACTCATAAAAGATGCTTACTATTACTTATCTAATATCGATTCCATTTTCTAATTAAATGATCACTATCTTGATTGGTAACTTGAAATTAATCCAAACTCATGGGTCGCAGGTTCGATCCCATGAGTTTTAAAAGAAATTTTAGTTTTTTTTTGTTTATTTTTGGAAAAATTCTGAAAAATTCAGGTGTTACAGGAAGAGTGAATCCTTGTATTAGTCACTTCAAAAAGGTGATACCATGTAAAACAAAGGTGTCTGCACATGCTCAAGTTTTCGCTGTGGCAAATCTTCACCGAGTAAAGACTGGAGTTAATCACCCCCCCCTCTAGCTCGCCTACCGATCCTAACAATCATAGGTTTTGGGTCTCCTGTATCTTGTCGACCCTGCCACCCAATGTAGCGGTAGCTAGAGTGCTTACAGATCAAGTCATTGCATCATGTGCATATAATGCATTATGTATTTGTTTGTGTTTGCTGCATTTGATTGGCCTATGATTACTGCACATGATTGACATGCATATATGATTATGATTTTCACTTGTTATGATCTGAATCTGCTTGGTAGCATGAGCAGGCTTACTAGTGTGTCATGGGGATTTCTAATCGTGCCCCCCTGTATGTTATATTGATTTTAGGTATGTGTATTTATATAGATGTAATGTTTGATTTTGATCTATATTCTAAAGACTATATACCATTGATTCTTTCTGCATATTATATCTTGTTTATTACCATTCATTTATCTATCCTTATACCCACAGAGTCCTCTTGGACTCACTGTGACGACCCGCCTTAACTCCTCTCCCTTAAAGCGGACGTCACTTTTACTTAACCTTAACTTTACCTTATTCTTAGCCTTAGGTTACAACTACTTGACTTCCCATAACTTGCTCTGAATTTTTTTTTTCCTTTTAAAAAAAAACTTTCATTTTATTTGCTTTGCAAGGATTTGAACCCTAGATCTCTTAGTTGTAAAACTAAATCACTAACTGTTAGATCGAGAGAACCAATAGAGGGGGGGTGAATATCAAAAATCGTTCGGATTTAGGGAAAGAGAAATTACACAGCGGAAGATAAAAACAAACACGCGAACACAGTAATTTTTACTTGGTTCGGAGCCTAGGTCGACTCCTACTCCAAGGCCCACGGTCGTTGACCGTTTACTTTGGGCAATTCTATATGAGGCGCAATAATAGTTTACAAAGATTAATTTACAAATATAGCACAGTAAACTTAACAATTAAAAAGAAAAACTCTTCTTTTACCGACGTCCAATGTAGGTTGTCTTTTTCGGAGCAGCGGGACGTCGTCGGCTCGAGTTGGGAGGTTTCCGGAGCGAGGCGCGAGAGCAGAAGAGCGTAGAAGCGTTGATTGAAAGTGTTTTTTGAAGCCTGGGGTCGAGGGCCCTTTATATAGGGCCTGGGGGCGCCCCCCCCATGTGGCGGTCGATCCGTCTCTAGCGCGGTCAACATCTGATCCCTTCAAAATCGGGATCAGGTTTGACCGGGGCGCCCGGAGCGCTCGGGTCAAGCCTTCATCCTTTTGGCTTCGCGAGGGTGTGCTTCGGCAGCTGGCACTGGGGGCACCCGCGACAGGCGGGGCGCCCGCGACAGGCGGGGCGCCCGCGACAGGCGGGCGCCCGCGATAGGCGGGGCGCCCGCGACAGGCGGGGCGCCTGGAGCATCCGGGATGCCCGGAGCATCCGGGGCACCCCGACATATAACTGTCGAGGCGTGTTTTCACTCCTGCTGACTTGGGTTGACCTTGGGGGCGCCCGGAACATCCGGGGCTCCATGCTCAGTTTCTGCCTCAGTCCTTTGAGGCTCTCTAAGCTGCAGATACTCAGTCCTTCGATCCTGCATCCAGGGTTAGTCCAAAAGGCAGTATTATATTATTTTATACAGCCTTAGCTATCTTGGTTCTGACTTTGGGTTTCCAAAATGGAACCCTAGGTCAAACCGACGCCTACTGTTCCCTCGACGGGGAACGCGTCCTCACCTACTCCTCTCGGGAGATTGTACCTGATGCCAACCGCTCCTCTGGTTGGACTTTTGCCTGGCGGTCCTTTGCCAGGTCTTGGATACTGAGCTGTCCTTCGCCCGGTGCCTAGCATTCCTTCGCTAGGGCTTCAGTCCCAAGCTGTTCTTCGCCTGGCGCCTAGCAGTCCTTCGCTAGGGCTTTTCACCCTGGCATTCCTTCGCCAGTGCCTAGCAGTCCTTCGCTAGGGCTTTGTACCCTGACATTCCTTCGCCAGTGCCTAGCAGTCCTTCGCTAGGGCTTTTTACCCTGGCATTCCTTCGCCAGTGCCTAGCAGTCCTTCGCTAGGGCTTTTTACTCTGCACACTCAAGTGACATGTTAGATATCATGTAAGACTTAACTTTTGAGCCCTGTTGCCATTATCAAAACACAGGTTTGACTGTGGTGCTTTCTGCACCAACAATCTCCCCCTTTTTGATTTATGGTAACCCTAGTTCAAAAAGTTAAGTTTAATCAAAAGCATAAAAATTTGTTCCCTCCCCCTGGAGGGAATCTCCCCCTGGATTTTTCAAAACTTCGTGGGGTTCTAAGTTTTTAAAAAACTTTACTTAGAATGATTTTGCACTTTGAGAACTTACGTTTAAAAGTACATAGAGGAGTTTTTAAAAGCATGAGTTTAGAGTACTTACAAAAAATTTGAAGCCTTAAGTTTAAAGTACTCAAAAGTTTTGAAAACTTTAAGTTAAGTACTTAGTAGGATTTAAAAAACATAAGCACTTAGTAAACTTTGAAACAATTTAAGTACTTAGTAGATTTTGAAACAATTTAAGTACTTAGTAAATTTTGAAACAATTTAAGTACTTAGTAAATTTTGAAACAATTTAAGTACTTAGTAAATTTTGATACAATTTAAGTACTTAGTAAATTTTGATTCAATTTAAGTACTTAGTAAATTTTGAAACAATTTAAGTTTAAAGTACTTATGAAGACTTAGTACTTTTGAATAACTTCGAGACGTTTTGAAAAACTTAAGTACTTAATAGGGTTTTTTTAAAACATTTAAAAAACTTAAGTACTTCTAAAAAGGTTTTGAAAAGCTTTGAAAAGTAGCTAACTTTTTGAAAAAAGATTTTGAGATTTGGAAAAAAATTTGAACTCGCTCCTTTCCTATCTCTCCCCCTTTGCCATATATCAAAAACAAATAGATCTAGCAGAAATTAAATTGCATAAAAGAAATAACTTTCATAAAGGAAAATATTCGTATGATTTTGCTGTACTGAACCAAGACTTAGACCAAATCAGTTGATTTTCTCTTGTAGGGACCTGTCTAACCCTTTTAGCTACTTACTAACTGTTATAAGCAGTAGTTTTCGCTAGGGTTAGTCAAGTTGAGTGTTTCTGTTCAAGTTAGATTTTCTAAACTTGACACTTAACTTGATTACTGTGTAAGTTGTATTTAGTGCCCCAATTACTGCAGATGCACTGACTTAAAGCATCTTGAATTAAGGCAAAGACCTAAGCATCTCAACCCTTTCTAGGTTATCAATCAAAAGTACCCTAAAGTGCTTGTGAGATGCTGGCTTCTAAATCTATAGGTGCATGCAGTTCTAGGGTAAGGGCCTAGGCTAAGTCCATTTGCGAAAAAGCCCTAGTTTTAAAAGGGGGTAGTTTTGAAATAAAACTAAGTCCGAAAAGATTTTTAAAACTGCTTTTAAAAATAATAGTTTTTCAAAATTCTTTTAGAAACTGATTTTAAATTAAGAAAAGCAGTAAGAATATCAAAAGTAGAGTTAATCTATTCTACAGAGCACAATCCTAACTGCCTTCTTAGTGAGCTGAACTCAGACTCAGGTAAGGGTTTTGTGAATATATCAGCTAAGTTAGATTTTGAGTCTATGTGTTTAAGTACTATCTCACCCCTGGCTACATGGTCTCATACGAAGTGATGTTTAACTTCTATGTGTTTTGTTCTAGAGTGTTGGATTGGATTCTTAGTTAGATTAATTGAACTTATATTGTCAATAAATACTTGAGTTTGGGTGTAGTTGAGCTGGAAGTCCTTAAGAGTGTGCATCATCCATAAAAGTTGTGCTACACACTCTCCTAAGGCTACATACTCAGCTTTAGTTGTGGATAGAGCTACACAGTGTTGTTTTCTGCTGCACCAACTTACTAGACTATTTCCTAATAGTTGGCAGCTTTCACTTGTGCTCTTTCTATCTAATTTACAACCAGCATAGTCAGAATCCGTGTATCCTAACAGATTGAAGGTTGAGGTTCTAGGATACCAAATCCCTACATTTAGGGTGCCCTTTACATATCTTAGTATTCTTTTTAGGGCTGCTAAGTGCGTTTCCTTAGCGCATGTTTGGTATCTAGCACACATCCCTACAGCAAAAAGAATGTCAGGTCTGCTGGCTGTAAGGTACAGTAGACTACCTATCATACTTCTATATAGTTTGAGGTCTACTGGCTTACCATCAGGGTCACTATCTATTTTTACATTAGTGGCCATGGGGGTACTTATGCTTTTAGAGTTATCAATTTTAAATTTCTTTATTAACTCTTTAGCATATTTGGATTGATGGACGTAGTTTCCATCTCTAGTTTGTTTGATTTGTAGTCCTAGGAAAAAGGTAAGCTCCCCAACTAAACTCATTTCAAATTCATTTTTCATTATTTTGACAAACTCTTTTAGGAAGTTTGTGTTGGTGGATCCAAAGATTATGTCATCTACATAAATTTGGGCAATAAATATATCTTTTCCTAGGGTTTTAATAAATAATGTTAAGTCAATTTGTCCTTGTTTAAATTCTTTAGAAGTTAAGTAAGTTGATAAACGTTCATACCAAGCCCTAGGTGTTTGTTTTAACCCATATAGTGCTTTAGTTAATTTGTAAACGTGGTTAGGTTTGTCTAAGTCCTCAAACCCAGGGGGTTGTCTTACATAAACTTCTTCTTTAATGAATCCATTTAGGAAAGCAGACTTTACATCCATTTGGTATAGCTTAAATCCTTTATGGGATGCAAAGGCTAACAACATTCTAATGGACTAAAGTCTAGCTACTGGGGCATATGTTTCATCGTAATCTAACCCCTCTACTTGGTTGAATCCCTTAGCTACTAAGCGGGCTTTATTTCTAACTATTTCTCCTAGATCATTTAGCTTATTCCTAAAGACCCAATTAGTGTCAATAATGGATTTGCCTTCAGGTTTAGGCACTAGTTCCCAGACTTGGTTCCTCTCAAATTGGGCTAATCCTTCTTGCATAGCTATGATCCAATCAGGGTCAGGTAGGGCTTTATCTATAGTTTTGGGTTCTATTTTTGATATCATAGCTATTTGACTAAGGTTTCTATAGGAGGATCTAGTCCTGACTCCTAGAGTTGGATCACCCACAATTTGATCGGTTGGGTGACTAAGTCTAGGTTTCTTGGTTCTCCTAGAACTTGGTTCAGCCTCAGGTCCGGCTGGTCAGTTTGGTTCACTATTTGATTCGACTCTTTGGGCTGGTTCATTTGTTGGTTCGATAATTGGTTCAATAATTAGTTCGTTTAAGGATTCAATTAAGGGTTCACTAGTTTGTTCATTATTTTCTTGATCAGAATTTGATGAAGTTAGGTCTGGATTATCAGATGTTGAGTTGACTTCTTCATCAAATATTAAGTTAGTTGTTTCTTCAATTTTCTTAGTTTGTTTGTTGTAAACTCTATAGGCTCTACTTGTGGTTGAGTATCCTAGGAAGATACCTAGGGTTGATTTGGACTGAAATTTCCCTAAGTGGTCTTTGGTGTTTAGGATATGGACTTTGCATCCAAAGACCTTTAGGTAGTGTAGATTTGGGAGCCTATGGTAGTACAATTCATAGGGTGTTTTGTTGTGTCGCTTGTTAATCAGAACCCTATTTTGGATGTAACATGCCGTACTAATTGCTTCTGCCCAAAATTGGTTTGCTAAGTTAAATTCGTTGAGCATAGCCCTAGCGGCTTCCTGTAATGTTCTGTTTCTTCTTTCGACTATCCCATTTTGTTGGGGGGTTCTAGGACATGAAAATTCCTGTAAATACCCATTGACCTTACAAAATTCCTCAAACCGTTGATTTTCAAATTCTCCCCCGTGGTCACTCCTAAGTCTTTTAATTTTAGTTTCGTTTTGATTTTCAATTAATTTACAGAAATCATTAAATAGATTTAGGGTTTCATCTTTGGTTTTTAGAAACCTAACCCAGGTGAACCTAGAATAATCATCAACTATTACTAAGCAGTATCGGTTCCCGCTTAGTGACTTGGCTCCATGTGAATCAAATAGGTCAAGGTGCAGGAGCTCAAGTGTGGTTTGAGTTAGGTCAGATTGGATTAGTTTGTGATTAGATTTGGTTTGTTTACCTTGATTACATGATTCACATATTAGGTTTTCATTATTTTTAATTTTGGGGATTCCTTTGATTAGGCCAAGTTGGGTGACTTTTGAGATAGTCCTCAGATTAGTGTGACCTAGTCTCTTATGCCAGAGGTTTGATTGTTCTAGCTGAGTTAACATACATTTGGGTACTGAGGGAAGATTTATAGTGTATACATTATTTTTCCTAGTGCACTTAAGTATGATTTCTGAGTCTTGTACATTTCTAATCAGGCAGTTAGAATTGTTGAAGGTGACTATATAACCAGAATCACATAACTGACTTATGCTAAGCAAGTTAAACTTAAAGTTTTCAACCAAGAGAACTTTCTTAATAATAAAGTCAGATTTAAGCTCAATATTACCTGATCCAATTACCTTGAGTGTAGCATTGTTACCAAATGCCACTGAGCCTAGGTTCTTGAACTTGAGTTTGGTGAACTTCAATTTATCTCCAGTCATGTGTCTGGAGCAACTGCTATCCAACATCCATTGGTCCAAATCTTTATGTTCCTACACATAAAGAGTTTTATTGATTTGGATCCAATTAGAGTCAGGAGTAGCTTAAATTGAGTTTCACTGCCTAGTTTGTCTCACCCAAATCTAGAGTTTTCAATCACGTTAGCCTTATAGGTTTTGTGAGACAGGTTTTGATAAATAAAATTACTTTGAGAAATTATTATTTGTTTTGAAAACATTAAATTAATTTTTGAAAACAGTTAAGTTTATTTTGAAAGGATGTTTGAATCTATGCTTAACTGAAAATTGTGTTAGATTTGAATTTGACAAAAAGTAATTTGAATTTGAAATTCAAAAATTGGCTTCCAGGTCATGGTGAGGCACTAGGCCTTCTTTGGCCGTAGCCTTATTGGATCATCAACCCTTTCCTTGACAAAGTCGTTTAATGAAATTTCATTTTCAAAATTAATCTTTTAAAAAGTTCTGGTCTAACCAGTTTGAGTTTTGGATCGGTAGCTTCGGCTAGTTTCACCAGTCTAAAGAGACCAAGTGAACTTGATCTTATTAGAATTGGTTTCCCTAACGTACTATCATCTCACCTCCACCCAATACTATGTTTTCAAATTTCAGTTAAGTTTGTTTAGTCCTTATACTAACCTAAGTTTAAGCATGGTAAATTACAGAAATTTAAATAAACAATCAAACATGCAATTTGCAATCAGGAATTAAATTTTATCTAACAATAAATATAGTTTTCAGTTTGGCTCCCCCTGGACTATAGCCACGATAATGATTAGGCAAGATGTGAATCTTGTCCTTGGGGATCCAATACTGATTTGATCCAGTTTGTTGGTTCAGGCATAGTTTTGGTACCCATGCCTGAATTTTACCTCTGGACTGATTCAGTACAGTAAAATAAGATCTTTGTTGGGATTTGGTTCTATAGCCAAGTCCGGATCGATTTAGAATGGACTTCTGTTTTCCAAGAATCATGTCAAGACCCTTGGAACCAGAAGTGAATCGTTCTAAGGTAGCTCTAAGATCCTTAACCTGAGTTTTCAGGGAGGAGTTCTCTTTCTCAAGTTTTTCAACTTGAGTAGGAGTTCCTTCTTGAACTTTCTCGGTTAAGGATTTAGAGTCAGCTTCCTCTTTCAGGAGTTTTACTTCCTGTCGGAGGGATTCGACTTGGAGTTTGGCTTTCGCCAAATCTCGAGAAAGATAAGAAATAAGTTCGTTTAATTGACTTCTATTGAAACCACTTACCTTGATTTCGCTGTCTTCTGAATATGTTAGTCTGCCGTCGTCTTGTTCAGATTCTGTGTAACGACCCGGCCCCTCGGCCCCTTGGGCGACCAAATCTCTCATTTGGCGACCCCTTAGGCGACCCTCGGCCCCTTGGGCGGCCAAATCTCTCATTTGGCGGCCCCTTTGGCGACCCTTGGCCGTGTCGTTACTCACAAGAACTTCCCACCCCTGGCCAGTGGATTTTTGCCTTCCTCAGGATTCGAACTCTAGACCTCCAGGCTAAGTACTAGAGTTTATGAATCCTGATACCAATTGAGCTATAGCTCAATTGGTATCAGGATTCATAAACTCTAGTACTTAGCCTGGAGGTCTAGAGTTCGAATCCTGAGGAAGGCAAAAATCCACTGGCCAGGGGTGGGAAGTTCTTGTGAGTAACGACACGGCCAAGGGTCGCCAAAGGGGCCGCCAAATGAGAGATTTGGCCGCCCAAGGGGCCGAGGGTCGCCTAAGGGGTCGCCAAATGAGAGATTTGGTCGCCCAAGGGGCCGAGGGGCCGGGTCGTTACAATAAAAAAATGCCTTTTTATGTAGCGGCCCCGCCTCTATGGTCCCCGTAGGCAACCCTCTAGGCCGGCGACCCTACGGTCTTCCCACCCCTGGCAGTGGGTTTTTGCCTTCCCCAGGATTCGAACCCTTGACCTCCAGGACAAGTACAATAGTTCCTGAATCCTGGTACCAATTGAGCTACAACTCACTTGGTTTTATTGTAACGACCCGGCCCATTTGGCGGTCTCGACCGTCGACCGTCGACCGTGCCGTTACCAATACTAGGTCTTCCCACCCCTGGGTGTGGATTTTTACCTTCCCAGGATTCGAACCCTAGACCCAGGCTTAAATCTAGTTCTTTATGAATCCTGAATACCAATTGAGCTATAGCTCAATTGGTATTCAGGATTCATAAAGAACTAGATTTAAGCCTGGGTCTAGGGTTCGAATCCTGGGAAGGCAAAAATCCACACCCAGGGGTGGGAAGATCTAGTATTGGTAACGGCACGGTCGACGGTCGACGGTCGAGACCGCCAAATGGGCCGGGTCGTTACAATAAAAAAGGCGCCTTTTTATTGTAACGACCCGGCCCCTTGACCCCTTGGGCGGCCCAATTGGCGACCCACTTGGCGGCCCTCGGCCCCTTGGGCGGCCAAATCTCATTTGGCGGCCCCTTTGGCCACCTCTTGGGCGGTCGTTACTCACAAGTACTTTCCACCCCTGGCTAGTGGATTTTTGCCTTTCCCAGGATTCGAACTCTAGACCTCCAGGATAAGTACTAGAGTTTCTGAATCCTGGTACCAATTGAGCTAGCTCAATTGGTATTCAGGATTCATAAAGAACTAGATTTAAGCCTGGGTCTAGGGTTCGAATCCTGGGAAGGCAAAAATCCACTGCCCAGGAAGTGGAAAGACCTAGTATTGGTAACGGCACGGCCAAGGGTCGCCAAAGGGGCCGCCAAATAAGATTTGGCCGCCAAAGGGGCCGAGGGTCGCCTAGAGGGGCCGCCAAATGAGAGATTTGGCCGCCCAAGGGACCGAGGGGTCGGGTCGTTACAATAAAAAGGCGCCTTTTTATTGTAACGACCCGACCCCTCGATCCCTTGGGGCCGCCAAATGAGAGATTTGGCCGCCCAAGGGACCGAGGGGTCGGGTCGTTACAATTAGCCCCGAGGGCCGGGTCGTTACATTCTGACTCGGTCCCGACTTCTTCTGAGGCGGTCAGGGCTAGTAGGTTTGACTGGGGTGCTTCTTCTTCTTCTTTTGAGGAAGATTCGTCCCAGGTTGCTTGAAGTGCTTTCTTTCTTCTTGTCTTTTTAGTCTCCTTCAGGTTTGGACACTCCGTCTTGTAGTGGCCCTTCTTCTTGCACTCGTAGCAAGTCGTTGGGCTTGTTTTTGTCATTTGTGGGTTCATCTGGTTCGTCCATTCTCCGGTTGGCCTTCCTTCTGTTGGTTTGGTTCTTTAACTCTTTATAGTAGCTTCGGGCCAATCGGACCAGCTTCGGTCGATCTCCTTCTTCGTCTTCTGAGTCTGAGTTAGACTCAGGTTCAGGTTGTGGCTTTTTCTTTGTTGTCCTTCTAGCTTTTCTTGCAACAAAGACAATACCTTTCTCGGCCATATTGCAGTTAGTCTGTTCATGAAGTTCTAACTCGGAAAACAATTCATCTAATTTAATTTTAGAGAGATCCCTTGAAACCTTGTATGCATCTACCATAGATGCCCACAAGGTATTTCTAGGGAAAGCATTTAGGGCATACCTTATTAGGTCACGATTTTCGACCTTGTGACCTATAGTGTGAAGACCGTTCATCAATTCTTGGATTCGTGCGTGAAGTTGGGCTGCTGTTTCATTGTCGGCCATCTTGATGGTGTACAGTTTGTTTAGGAGCAGATCTCTCTTACTGATCCGAGTGTCTGATGTTCCTTCGTGCAGCTCGATCAATTTTACCCATAGCTCCTTGGCACTGTTGAAGGGGCCCACCCAGTTCAGCTCCTCTTTTGTTAAACCGCATTGTAGGGTCTGAGTTGCCTTTGCATCGGCTTCTATTTTGTGCTTCAGAGCGGAGTCCCATTCTGAGTAGCTTTGAGGTGTTCCTTTAGCGTTCTTGGGAATCTCCAGTCCGGACTGGATGATGATCCACATGTCCACCTGAGTTTTCAGGTGGACCTCCATTCGACTTTTCCAGTAAGAAAAGTCTTCTCCACTGAACAGTGGAGGTCTGGCAGTGCTGAATCCTTCTTGCATGGCCATTTAATCTGAAAAAGATAACTAACAAAAAAATTTTCCCAAGACTTGGTCTTGGATTAGTAGTGCGGGATAAGATGAATAAAATGTCGAGGGGTGTTGCACCAACCTCGATTAACGGAAAAAAATTTGAACGAAAAAATTTAAAAAAAAATCGAACGAGAAAAAGAAAATAAAGAAAATCCGAAAAAAAATTTCAAACTGGTGATTGCACCAAATTTGAACTTCCCCGCTCTAATACCACTTGTTGGATCGAGAGAACCGATAGAGGGGGGGGTGAATATCGAAAATCGTTCGGATTTAGGGAAAGAGAAATTGCACAGCGGAAGATAAAAACAAACACGCGAACACAGTAATTTTTAGTTGGTTCGGAGCCTAGGTCGACTCCTACTCCAAGGCCCACGGTCATTGACCGTTTACTTTGGGCAATTCTATATGAGGCGCAATAATAGTTTACAAAGATTGATTTACAAATATAGCACAGTAAACTTAACAATTAAAAAGAAAAACTTTTCTTTTACCGACGTCCGATGTAGGTTGTCTTTTTCGGAGCAGCGGGACGTCGTCGGCTCGAGTTGGGAGGTTTCCGGAGTGAGGCGCGAGAGCAGAAGAGCGTAGAAGCGTTGATTGAAAGTGTTTTTTGAAGCCTGGGGTCGAGGGCCCTTTATATAGGGCCTGGGGGCGCCCGGGACGTCGGGGGCGCCCCCCCACATGGCGGTCGATCCGTCTCCAGCGCGGTCAACATCTGATCCATTCAAAATCGGGATCAGGTTTGACCGGGGCGCCCGGAGCGCTCGGGGCACCCGCATTGATCGAGTCAAGCCTTCATCCTTTTGGCTTCGCGAGGGTGTGCTTTGGCAGCTGGCACTGGGGGCGCCCGGAGCATCCGGGGCGCCCCGACATATAACTGTGGAGGCGTGTTTTAACTCCTGCTGACTTGGGTTGACCTTGGGGGTGCCCGGAACATCCGGGGTGCCCTGCTCAGCTTCTGCCTCACTCCTTTGAGGCTCTCTGAGCTGCAGATACTCAGTCCTTCGATCCTGCATCCAGGGTTAGTCCAAAAAGCAGTATTATATTATTTTATACAGCCTTAGCTGTCTTGGTTCTGACTTTGGGTTTCCAAAATGGAACCCTAGGTCGAACCGACGCCTACTGTTCCCTCGACGGGGAACGCGTCCTCACCGACTCCTCTCGGGAGATTGTACCTGATGCCAACCGCTCCTCTGGTTGGACTTTTGCCTGGTGGTCCTTTGCCAGGTCTTGGATACCGAGCTGTCCTTCGCCCGGTGCCTAGCATTCCTTCGCTAGGGCTTCAGTCCCAAGCTGTCCTTCGCCTGGTGCCTAGCAGTCCTTCGCTAGGGCTTTTCACCCTGGCATTCCTTCGCCAGTGCCTAGCAGTCCTTCGCTAGGGCTTTGTACCCTGGCATTCCTTCGCCAGTGCCTAGCAGTCCTTCGCTAGGGCTTTTTACTCTGCACACTCAAGTGACATGTTAGATATCATGTAAGACTTAACTTTTGAGCCCTGTTGCCATTATCAAAACACAGGTTTGACTCTGGTGCTTTCTGCACCAACACTAACCATCTACCCTACAACACTTTCCTTTTAATGATACCAGTCAACTGCTATATAGCCAGTCGACTGGTGTCAGCCACAGAAACTTTCTGTGCCCGGCACCAGTCGACTGGCTTCTTGGCAGTCAACTTGTGCATCGAACAGAAACTTTCTGTTCGATAGGGCAGTCGACTGGTTCTGAACCAGTCGCCTGGCACGCCTGAAACCTGCATTTACAGACCTGGGAACTCCTTTCAAGGGCCCATAATTCATACACTTTCAAAGCATATAAAGAAATAACTCCAAATCTATACTCTATACTAGTTTTATAAACATTTTAACAACCCAAAACAACCTCATAAACTTGCAATTAGGGTCTTTGCGGAAGTAAATAAGCTATCAAAATATATGAACTCTAGACTAGAGTTTGTACCCAACTTTGTCTCTATGCAAGGTTTAAACAAAGTCATTCGTTCTACCAATTCAAAACACCAAAACACATGTTCTACAAGACTTAACCCGACGATCTCTTCGACGGTTCCGCCGCCACTGAACATCAATGCAAGTCCCGCTCGCCTCCCTAGCTTATGCTTTTTCTTTACCTTTGTCTGCAATAGAAAGAAATGCAACTAATAAGCGATTTGCTTAGTAAGTAAATCCTAACTCACAAATCCATGCAATCAATGCTAAACATGCTCTTTTCGAATAATGCTTGCTTCAAAACACATGCACTTTGAAATACTTACACATGGAAACTTTCACATACTTATCATGCTCAATCATGCTTGGAAATATTTACTAGCATTAAAACATTGGCAAATCTAACATGCTCATAATTTCTTTTGAGACTTGCTACTTATGCATTTCCATACTTTAAACCACTAACTTCCTTGCTCTTGCTCTTTAACATGCTTGTAACATAACAATGTTAACATGCATAGCAAAACATATGCTTAAACTGAAAACACTTACATATACTCAAATACTTCAAAATAATAATCAACTTTCTCAGGCCTTGACACTGTACTTGGTATCAGTGTACCAATGCGCGCATCCCTAATAGGTTTCGGGGTAGCTAGCCACCGCACCCTATTAGAGCTTCTTTCTTACTTTCTGTGGGCCTCTCATTTGCCCGGTACATGTCACTTTACAAAAGTAAAATACTTTCTTACTCATAATGCTTGTATTTATCAAGCTAACTTTCTTTTTCATAAATCTTGCACTATAAACCTTTACCTTTTCTTACTTGGAACTTTCATCGAGCACCTTGCGTGCCCTTAACCCCAAAACTCCTTTTTGGGACTTTTCAAGAACTTACTCTTGTCATACTTAGGTTTCATACACAAAACTTACTTCAATTCATATTCTATGATAAAACATGTATTCTTTAGGAACTTAAAACACACAATAAAAAAACCATAATCTTAAAGCATGCACTTAGATCACAAACATGGTTCTACAACGAGAAATACATGGCGAAACTACTTCCATTGCAGGCGAGTGATTTACTTACCCTTTTCTTGATGAAAACTCACTAAGTATCTCGAAAATCCTAGCGTAGGGCTCCTCTTCTCTTCCCTTGCGAGAAAACTTCACTCCTTGGCCCTAGGGAAGGAGCCCTAGGTTCTCTACTTCAAGAGGAAGAAGAAGGAGGAAGAAAACTCCCCCTTTTTCCCTGTTTTCGCAGCCTCCTCACCTCTGCTCGCGCAGCCTCCCGAAACCCTAAAAGGGGTCTTAACACAACTTAAGTGGAAGTTTAAATACCTCTTCATGAAAAGGGCTTACTCAACTATAACATTAATTCGCTTCATCCTTTTCTGTGCTTGATACCCTTGCCTTGCTGGTTACCCTAACTCACTTAAGGCCTTGCTTTGTCCTGTGGTCACGGGATCAAACCCCGCCTGACCCCTTATTTTTTTTCTTTTTATTTTAATCCGAAAAAATGCTATAAAATTCAGAAAAATTTCTAATAATTCACGAAAATAATTGGGTGTTACAATCCTCCCTAGCTTATAAAAAGTTCATCCTCGAACTTAGAACAGCTCTGGATACCTTTGTCTCATGCTATCTTCTGATTCCCAAGTTGCCTCTTCATACTTCTGATTCAGCCATAAGACTTTTACTAGTGGTACCACTTTGTTCCTCAGCTTCTTATCTGCTCGATCTATTATCTGAATAGGTCGACTTTCATAACTGAGATCTTCTTGAACTTGTACCATCTGTGGCTCAATCACTTGGTTGGCATCTGGGATATGCTTCTTTAGCATTGAGACATGGAACACATTGTGTATTGCTGACATCTCTGGAGGTAGCTCCAACTCATAAGCTACTTTGCCAACTCTTTTCGTCACTAGGTAGGGTCCTATGTATCGAGGACTTAGCTTGCCTTTCTTGCCGAATCTCATTACACCCTTCATAGGAGCTACTTTGAGGAAAACTGTATCCCCAACTTCAAACTCTAACGGTCTACGGCGTACATCGGCATAACTCTTCTGCCTACTCTGAGCAGCTTCTATTCTCTGGCGGATGCTCTTTATAGCTTCTGTGGTATCATCTATAAGGTCAGTCTGAGACCTCATTTCTTTCTTCTCACTACCTTCATACCAACAGAGGGGAGATCTACACTTCCTACCATAAAGAGCTTCATAGGGTGTCATACCAATAGTGGCTTGGTAACTGTTGTTGTAGGCAAACTCAGCTAAACATAAATATTTGCACCAACTGCCTTTGAAATCTAATGCACAAGCTTTGAGCATATCTTCTAGAATTTGATTCACTCTCTCTGTCTGTCCATCAGTCTGGGGATGGAAAGCTGTGCTGAATTTCAGTTTGGTGCCTAACGCTGTCTGTACGCACTCCCAAAAGTGTGAAGTGAAACGACCATCTCTATCAGAAATAATGGTCTTCGGGACTCCGTGTAGTCGGATTACTTCCTGTACATATAGCTGGGCTAATTTTTCAATCGAATAAGATACTTTGATTGCCAAGAAGTGGGCAGACTTGGTCAATCTGTCTACTATTACCCAAATAGCGTCATAGCCATTAGTCGTCTTTGGTAGACCAACTATGAAATCCATGGCTATGTCTTCCCATTTCCACTCTGGAATCTGAATGGGGTGTAGGACACCTCCTGGTCTCTGGTGTTCTGCTTTAACTCTCTGACATGTCAGGCAGGTGCTGACATACTTAGCTATGTCTCTTTTCATTCCGGACCACCAGAATCTTCTTTTCAAGTCCTGGTACATCTTAGTGGAACCAGGGTACATTGAGTAGGGAGTTCTATGGGCTTCTTCAAGAATCTTCTTTCTCAGCTCTTCACTATTGGGGACACATAAACGGTCACCATAATAGAGTATCCCACTGTCAGATACTCTAAACTCTTTACTTTCTCCCTCTTGCATCTCTTGCTTGATCCTTTGGATATCAGAATCCTCAACTTGCTCTTTCTGTATTTCTTCAAGCAAAGTTGACTCTAGTGTCAATAGAGCTAGCTGCCCATCAATAATCTCCACTCCATAATCTACTATCTCCTTCTGTAAGGGTGGTGCCAACGATGATAAGGACATCAAAGTGGCACAAGTCTTTCTACTCAGTGCATCTGCTACTCTATTGGCCTTACCAGGGTGGTACAGAATCTCACAGTCATAGTCCTTCACTAACTCGAGCCACCTTCGCTGTCTCATATTGAGGTCTTTCTGAGTGAAGAAATATTTCAGACTCTGGTGATCTGTATAAATCTTACACTGCACTCCATACAAGTAATGCCTCCATATCTTTAGAGCAAAGACTACAGCTGCCAACTCCAGATCATGAGTGGGGTAATTCTTTTCATAGTCCTTGAGTTGCCTGGAAGCATAAGCTATGACTTTGCCTTCTTGCATAAGGACTGCTCCAAGTCCTAGCTTTGATGCATCACTGTATATATCAAAGCTCTTATCACCTTCGGGTACTGTAAGGATAGGAGCGTTGGTCAATCTCTTCTTCAACTCAAGGAAGCTTTGCTCACAGCCCTCAGTCCACTCATACTTCTTATTCTTTCTGGTAAGGGTTGTAAGTGGAGAAGCTATCTTTGAAAAGTCCTCTACAAACCTTCTGTAGTACCCTGCCAAACCTAGAAAACTTCTGATCTCACTGACATTCTTTGGTCGACTCCAGTCACTAACTGCTTCAATCTTGGTTGGGTCTACCATAATACCTTCCTTGGAAATGATGTGGCCTAGGAAGGCCACTTGGTCAAGCCAAAACTCACACTTTGAGAATTTGGCGTACAACTCCTTCTGATGTAAGGTTTGCAATACCATCTTCAGGTGTTCGTCATGTTCTTCCTGAGTCTTTGAATACACTAGGATATCATCAATAAAGACAATGACGAACTTGTCCAGAAAATCCTTGAACACTCTATTCATTAGATCCATAAACGTCGCAGGGGCGTTTGTCACTCCAAAGGGCATAACCACAAACTCGTAGTGCCCATATCTTGTACTGAAAGCAGTCCTTGGCACATCACTCTCCTTCACTTTGAGTTGATGGTAACCTGATCGCAGATCTATTTTGGAGAACACCGTGGCTCCCTTCAACTGATCGAATAAATCATCTATCCTTGGCAAGGGATATCTGTTCTTGATGGTTACCTTATTCAAGGCTCGATAATCTATGCACATTCGCATGGATCCATCTTTCTTCTTGACGAACAACACAGGAGCTCCCCAAGGTGAATGACTAGGGCGGATGAAACCCTTGTCGAGCAGCTCTTGTAACTGTTCTTGCAGCTCTTTCAGTTCTGCTAGTGCCATGCGATAAGATGCCTTTGAAATTGGGTTGGTTCCTGGAACCAACTCAATTTCAAATTCAATTTCTCGATTGGGAGGGAGTCCTGGTAACTCTTCAGGAAACACCTCCGGATAGTCACAGACTACCCTCACTTCCTCTTTCCTTAATCCTTCTCTTTGACTTGCATCTACTATATGAGCTAGAAAACCAGAACACCCCTTCTCTAACATTCTCTGAGCTTGTAAGGTAGATAGGAACCTTTTTGCCTTTCTCTTTGGGTCTCCAATAAACTCGAATGGAGGTTCTGCTTCTGGTGTGAACTTGACTTTTCTCTTGCGGCAGTCTATAGAAGCATTGTACTTGCTCAAGAAGTCCACCCCTAAAATGACATCGTAATCCTTCATCTCAAGGACTACCAAGTCACTGTGGAGCTCTCGGTTGGAAATCCAGATTGGTACTGCCCTCAGCCTCTCAGTAGAGGCCATTACTTCCCCCGACGGTAAAGTTGTTAAGAACTCCATCGTTCAATATTTCTGGTGGCCTTTATACTGTTTAAGTAGTGCTCGGTGATCAAAGCACTACTTATCAGTTCTTCGGAGGTTTGCGGCCTCTTAACACCGCTAGCCCCATTTAACGCTATCTCAGGCCTTAACATCTTGAGCATTAGCCTGACTATCACTTTTTTGTGCTAACTAGCTCTGGGCACAGACGAGCTAACCGATTAAACTTCTTCACTGCTTCATCCACGGATAAGTCTCCTTGTCTGAACTCCGTGAATTCGTCGTAATGCTTGTTGGTTACTCGCATGTGAAACTATTCTTCGAAGAACTCAGTCTCGAAGTCGGCCCATGTCATCTAGCTGATATTTCTCTTGGCCTTAACTTTCTCCCACCACATCCTAGCATCTCCCGTAAGTCAGAAAGATGCACACTTTATCTTCTCTACCTCATGCCAGTCCAGTAGCCCTACTATTCTTTCCAACATTTTGAACCATGCTTAAGCATCCCATGGTTTGCTTGTGCCTGGGAAGTTCCCTGGCTTCAGTTTCTTCTACTGAATGAGGTACGCTTCTTGCCTCACCCCCCTTGCCAGGATTACAGAAGTAACCGATGGGTCTTTGGTCACAACTGGTGCTACTACATTCGCCACCAACGGGGTAACAGGAGTGGCCTACTGGTTAGCTATCATGGTGGCAATAACTTGCTGTTATTCTGCTAACTGTCTCCATAACTGCGCTACCACCTCTAAGAGACTTGGTGGTGGTACTGACTCTGTCTCTTGCCCTTTAGGAGCTCGCTCCTCGTTTTGGGGCCTTTCTAGGACGTCCTCTTGGCATTTTCTTACTTTACATCATCTAGGACATCCTCTTGACATTTTCTTACTTTATATCATAAAGAGGGTAATGACATTTCATCAATAAGGACATTTCATTACTTTACTATCATCCTACTCATATCATCATACTCATATGGCATATGTCATATCACCATACAATCATCATACTCATAATAGCATTACTGATCATCATACTCATAATAGCATTTACTAATCATGCACATAATAGCATATAATAATACTAACATACTTCCTTATCATCATGCACTTACTGATACTAGCAGTCAATAATGAAAAGCATACAAAACTACAACATATGAACTTCTTACTTGGCAGGCGGCAGGATTGATGCTTGATGTCAGTGTAGCGGAAGGGTGGAAACTTGCTCTGATACCACTCTGTGACGACCCGCCTTAACTCCTCTCCCTTAAAGCGGACGTCACTTTTACTTAACCTTAACTTTACCTTATTCTTAGCCTTAGGTTACAACTACTTGACTTCCCTTAACTTGCTCTGAATTTTTTTTTCCTTTTAAAAAAAAACTTTCATTTTATTTGCTTTGCAAGGATTTGACCCCTAGATCTCTTAGTTGTAAAACTAAAGCACTAACCATCTGCCCTACAACACTTTCCTTTTAATGGTACCAGTCGACTGCTATATAGCCAGTCGACTGGTGTCAGCCACAGAAACTTTCTGTGCCCGGCACCAGTCGACTGGCCTCTTGGCAGTCAACTGGTGCATCGAACAGAAACTTTCTGTTCGATAGGGCAGTCGACTGGTTCTGAACCAGTCGCCTGGCACGCCTGAAACCTGCATTTACAGACCTGGGAACTCCTTTCAAGGGCCCATAATTCATACACTTCCAAAGCATATAAAGAAATAACTCCAAATCTATACTCTATACTAGTTTTATAAACATTTTAACAACCCAAAACAACCTCATAAACTTGCAATTAGGGTCTTTGCGGAAGTAAATAAGCTATCAAAATATATGAACTCTAGACTAGAGTTTGTACCCAACTTTGTCTCTATGCAAGGTTTAAACAAAGTCATTCGTTCTACCAATTCAAAACACCAAAACACATGCTCTACAAGACTTAACCCGACGATCTCTTCCACGGTTCCGCCGCCACTGAACATCAATGCAAGTCCCGCTCGCCTCCCTAGCTTATGCTTTTTCTTTACCTTTGTCTGCAATAGAAGGAAATGCAACTAATAAGCGATTTGCTTAGTAAGTAAATCCTAACTCACAAATCCATGCGATCAATGCTAAACATGCTCTTTTCAAATAATGCTTGCTTCAAAACACATGCACTTTGAAATACTTACACATGGAAACTTTCACATACTTATCATGCTCAATCATGCTTGGAAACATTTACTAGCATTAAAACATTGGCAAATCTAACATGCTCATAATTTCTTTTGAGACTTGCTACTTATGCATTTCCATACTTTAAACCACTAACTTCCTTGCTCTTGCTCTTTAACATGCTTGTAACATAACAATGTTAACATGCATAGCAAAACATATGCTTAAACTGAAAACACTTACATATACTCATATACTTCAAAATAATAATCAACTTTCTCAGGCCTTGACACTGTACCTGGTATTAGTGTACCAATGCGCGCATCCCTAATAGGTTTCGGGGTAGCTAGCCACCGTACCCTATTAGAGCTTCTTTCTTACTTTCTGTGGGCCTCTCATTTGCCCGGTACATGTCACTTTACAAAAGTAAAATACTTTCTTACTCATAATACTTGTATTTATCAAGCTAACTTTCTTTTTCATAAATCTTGCACTATAAACCTTTACCTTTTCTTACTTGGAACTTTCATCGAGCACCTTGCGTGCCCTTAACCCCAAAACTCCTTTTTGGGACTTTTCAAGAACTTACTCTTGTCATACTTAGGTTTCATACACAAAACTTACTTCAATTCATATTCTATGATAAAACATGTATTCTTTAGGAACTTAAAACACACAATAAAAAAAACCATTATCTTAAAGCATGCACTTAGATCACAAACATGGTTCTACAACGAGAAATACATGGCGAAACTACTTCCATTGCAGGCGAGTGATTTACTTACCCTTTTCTTGATGAAAACTCACTAAGTATCTCGAAAATCCTAGCGTAGGGCTCCTCTTCTCTTCCCTTGCGAGAAAACTTCACTCCTTGGCCCTAGGGAAGGAGCCCTAGGTTCTCTACTTCAAGAGGAAGAAGAAGGAGGAAGAAAACTCCCCCTTTTTCCTTGTTTTCGCAGCCTCCTCACCTCTGCTCGCACGGCCTCCCGAAACCCTAAAAGGGGTCTTAACACAACTTAAGTAGAAGTTTAAATACCTCTTCATGAAAAGGGCTTACTCAACTATAACATTAATTCGCTTCATCCTTTTCTGTGTTTGATACCCTTGCCCTATTGGTTACCCCAACTCACTTAAGGCCTTGCTTTGTCATGTGGTCGCGGGATCAAACCCCGCCTGACCCCTTATTTTTTTTCTTTTTATTTTAATCCGAAAAAATGCTATAAAATTCAGAAAAATTTCTTATAATTCACGAAAATTATTGGGTGTTACACTCACCACCCTTTGCATTTATTTTTGTTTTAGGTAGTTGATAACTGCAACTTGTGTCACCAGGAGAGGATTCATCTGCTAGTCCTTCAGAGTCGAGTACTTTTTGTTGGTTACTTAATTTAATTGATAGACTTGTAATTATTCCTTTGGTGGACTTGTCTTTATTTTTGTTTCTTTAGTGGACTTGTATTTGTTCCATGGTCATTCAGTTTGTCGTATTATTTTACGAAGTTTCTTTATTGTGTGATTATTATTACTTTTGTGATTGTGATATTTTATTATTTTATTTATGTTATTGCCAGCCGTGTTGGCTGTGTATATACATTATGTTTAGAGTGATGTTTATGAGCTTCAGATTGTCTACTATATAGGGGAGGTGTTATCCTTTTTTTTGGGCAAGCATGGGCCCTGGGGCATGATAATTATTATGATCGTTTTGAGTTTTGATCTGGTTCCTATTAGATATAGATTGATCCAGCTATGTATGATGTTGCTTTTGCTTTGATTTTTTTTTAATTTAGATCCTTGAACTTACTCTATTCTGGTTTTGATAGTGAGCTATTGTTGCTCTATTTAGATAGAACTGCTGGGAGGGTTCTGATTTGTTTAAGCTATGTATGTACCATGAGCTGAGCTTAGGGGAATTGGGTGATTGGTTTGGATTCATTCACTAGCTACCATAAGCCCAACTTTGCTCAGAAATTTGATTCTTGCAATCTACTGTTGAGTTATGTTTTGGTTTTGCCGAATCAGCTGTGGGCCACTTGTGTGGGTGGTGAGTTAGATTTTGGGTTAGGCTTAGGTTAAGGCTAAGTTGAACCTAATTTCATCTACTTGGAGTATTTGGTGTTGTACTCAGTTCATTGGGAATAATTTAATAATTGTGATAGCTAATATTAATCTTGATACAAGTTTATTGTTAGTTAGCTAGTTATTACATATGTAAATAGCTAAGATTATGGCTATGATACAGGATAGTGATCTATCGCGGATATTAAGGATGGGGGGTTCTCTCAATACACAGACTTCTTTAGAGGTGGGTACCTTTAATTGTTTCCATATATTTATCATTTTCTATGCATAGCAGATTATGGTTAGCAGTAGGTTCATTACCTTATATCTATTTTTGATTATCCTTGCTTGATACTTAGTTGCTTAGACTTAGAATTGTTAGGACTAAAAGAAATTTAGATATCTCCACAATGGTATGATAATGTTCACTTTGAGCCTAAGCTCTCATGATTTTGCTCTTGGGCTATCCCCAAAAGACTTTATACTAATGAAATATCTTTCCCTTATAAACCTATGATCTTTCCCATATATTTTCAATGTGGGAATATGTTCCTTGCAACCCCAATAGGAATAATCATATTTATGTCTATACAGTCTTATTTTGATATTCTTACACTATAGAGTACACACGTATGAACATATGCTTAGGATTGGTTATATATCATACTATACTTGGCACTGAGATGATAACTAGTTATACTTTATCTGTATACCTAGTTGCATGGTAGTTAGGTTATGATACATGATTTGGACCTGGGCATGCCATATGGTTGATAATCTAGTTTAAGTGTACATATTATACCCTGTGTGTATCCTGCAGTTGTAAGGATGTTGATCTAGTTGGAGTTGGGTGTGTTAGTAGCATACACCATCTTGCATTGTGGCATATTGACGACCTTTGGCTCCTCGTTGGTTGAGATGAGTTGTCAGTCATGTTTCTAGTGTTGTAGCATATGTTGGTGACCCTTGGCTCCCTAATGGTTGATATGAGTCATCAGTCATGCTCCTGGTGTTATTGTATATGCTTGTTGAGATGGGTCATCAGTCATATTCTTGGTACTATTGCTTACTAGCGATTATTGGCTCTTATGTGGTCAGAGTCGTCGCCAATCATACATGTTGGATTGGTGTATATCTTAGTGTTGCATGAAGTTTGATCTTGTGGGTTTGCATGTGTTAGTGTCATGCATCATCTCTGCACAATTGCATAGCTGCCGACCCTTGGTTCCCTTGTGGTTGAGATGGGTCATCAGTCATATATGGAAGCCCACACAACCACTAATGGGTTAGTGGCTATCGATGTGTGAGCAATTTTGCTTTATTCTTCTCTGCTCAATCACTCATCGGTTAGTGGATATCGGAACGTGGTAGCAGGCAGGGATCCCTCCTATTTGATGTGATACTAGGAGATGAGAACGAGGCTTCGCCATATGACAGGGAATATGAGTGTTGTCTCCGACTTTATCCTATCCACTCGGCCACTCTAGAGTAGTGGTGGCGGAGTGCGTACAGTTGTCATAGCCCTACCCACTCAGTCGTTTACATTTGACATATTATGGTAGTTGGACTAGCGTCAGGGGTGACACATGTCACTGCATCATGTGCATATGATACATGGGATTGCATTTGATTATGCTTGTTGCATTTAATTGAGCTATGTTGCTGCATATGTTTGAGATACACATACAGGAGGTATTTTGCATATAGTTTTTGTTGGATCGAGAAAACACGATAGAGGGGGGGGGGAATATCGTGAAAATATTTCGGATTAGAAGTTAAGAGAGTACGCAATGGAAATTAAAACAAACACACAGAACGCAAGGATTTTTACTTGGATCGGAGTCGCGGTCAGCTCCTACTCCAAGGCCCACGGTCCTTGACCGTTTACTGCGGGCAATTCTATAATGCGCAAAGTTTTACAAAGATTTGTACAATAATAGTGCAGTAAAAAGAACAAGTTTACTCTTCGTTACTGACTCCCGGTGTGGATCGTGCTTCGGAGCGGAGGGTCGTCGTCGACGTTAGAATCTCGAGATTGGGAGTTTCCGGAGTGGAGCGCTTGAGCGAAGAGCGTTGAGGCGTTCGAGAGTTGTGTATTGAAGCTTTGGGGGTTAAGCCCCTTTTATAGTGCACCTGAGGGCGCCCTGGGCGTTGGGGGCGCCCTCCACATGCCTCTGGATCCGCAAACCCCTATCCGAAACTCGGTCATCCCTTATCCCTCTAGGATCGGGCTCGGAGCTGACGAGGGCACCCGGGACACTGGGGGCACCCTGCTTGACTTGGTCAACAGGCTTCATGGTTGATTTTGCTTCAGTTCATTTCTTTGCTTGGACTCAGGGCGCCAGGGACCTCCAGGGCACCCTGCCTAGTGCAGTTTCGAAGCGACTCTTTGCTTGGTTGTTTGCTTTGACCTTAGGGGCGCCCGGGACCTCCAGGGCGCCCTGCTCAGCTGCTGTCCCTCCCCTTTAGGGTGTTCTGAGCTGCAGAAACTCGTTCCTTCGGTCCTGCATCCAGGGTTAGTTCCAAAACAACAAGGTAAGAGTGTTAGATAATTTTTTTACAGCCGTAGCTGTCTTGGTTCTGACTTCGGGTCTCCCAAATGGAACCCTAGGTCGAACCGACGCCTACTGTTCCCTCGACGGGGAACGCGTCCTCACCTACTCCTCTCAGGAGAGTTTACCTTTTGCCAACCGGCTCCTCCGGTTAGACTTTTGCCCAGCAGTCCTTTGCCAGGTCTTCAACTCCTAGCAGCCCTTCACTAGGTGCCTAGCAGTCCTTTGCCAGGTCTTAGATTCCTGGCAGTCCTTCGCTAGGTGCCTAGCAGCCCTTCGCCAGGTCTTCGATTCCTAACAGTCCTTCGCCAGGAGCCTAGCAGCCCTTCGCCAGGTCTTAGATTCCTGGCAGTCCTTCACCAGGTGCCTAGCAGCCCTTCGCTAGGTCTTAGGGTTTCGATGCCTAGCAGCCCTTCGCTAGGTGCCTAGCTGCCCTTCGCCAGGACATCTTGCTTAGTGTGCCTAGGACCTTTCCTGCACACTTGAGTAACATCGTTAGAGCACAAATAGTACTTAACTTTGAATCCTTTGCCAATATTAAAACAAGGTTAGATATGGTGCTTCCTGCACCAACAGTCTTATGATTTTGCATTACCAGTGTGGACAAGCTTACTCGTGTGGTATGAGTTTGTTGTGTAGGTTTATATGTGCCCTCTGATATGGTATGCTATAGGATAGACTGGCTTTGGTATGTATCATAAATTCAATATTTCAATTATGCATCTTATGCTATTCCTTTGAGCCTGTATCCATGTTTCTATACTGCTTGTATAGCTTTTTTGATGTCATGCATATCTTATCTCTATGGATGCAGAGTTCACCTGAACTCACCACCGCTAGTTATATTTTCTATTTCCAGGATGATGTTATGCACCTAGAGTCGCTAGGAGAGCCCTTGCAGTTAGTCCGTATATGACGAGTCAAGTCGACTTCTAGATTTGTATTTGTACTTGACATTACATTCATTTTCACTTCCGTTTTGTGGAGTTATATTCCATTTTGTTTCGTTGACTTATATTTGGTAATTGGTGTGATTGTGTGCCCTTGAGGGGCTTATGTGGTGCTTTGGTTGTTGTCAGTTGTGTCGGCACGCATCTTTTTAGTCTTTATGTGAAATTGTGTCTCTTTCATTTTCCATATTCCAGCCGTGTTGGCTGAGAATGATGTGATGGTCATGTAGGCCTTATATCGAGCATTCATATTGTCTGTTGTACAAGAGAGGTGTTGTCAGATTGCTATCGAACGAGCGACTCCTCTGGGCATGACACCAACATTGGCAGGACAAATCGCGCCGTGTGTGTGTGTATCTGTAGACTTTATATGGAGATTAATTAAATCATTATTTTGATACTAGAAGCAATGTCCATTAGAGTTGCATAAGCATCTCAACCTGGAGTAGAGGAAGAGGGTTCATAGTCTCTTTCCACCAACAAGGTCACTAATTATGATATCGTCAGTGAAAGAAAGAAAACCCCTCTATGGGATTCGGCTCTCATGCCAAAGTTATCTATGATCGGATGAAGGCTCTCGGGATCAGGGGCCATCTTAATTCCTCCTCCTCATCTAATGAGGTACAAGCATTACGGGAGAAAATTAGGATTTGTGGACTTGACTCTCGTTATTAGAGCAGACGATGGTTGAGAGGGGGCGTAGAGGCCTGAAAGATGCACGAGCGATAGGCTCGTGCATCTTTTCGAATATTTTTTTTTAACTTTTCGAATATTTTTTTTTAGTTCTTTATATATGGGTTCAAAAAAAGAAGGTAGGGTTCGGGCAGGACCAAAAGGAAGTTCTGTTTCCGTTCCCCAAACTGTTAAAAAACTAGAATTTTCTTGTTTTACTTTTTTTTTCATTGGATCTCCATGATGAGATCGTAGTTTAGATCTTCGCCAAGGTTTTAAACGGAAAGGAAATAGAATTTTTACCTGAAGACCATCTGTTAACCAATCTTGAGGAAATTCTGTTTCTGATAGTGGACCAAAAATTTGATAGACCCAAACTAGCTGTCACGAATGTGTGGGTCTCAAATTTAGATGTGTATAAATGCTCGAAACCCTTTTTGCAATCAAATATGAAAACGTAGTAAAGGGGCCACAGGTCGTATTTTTTCTAGGGCTAGTTGACGTTGTTTGATTCTAACTTGGGTTTATGTGTCGTTGCTATTTTTTTTTTTGGGTTTCGAATATGATTTTGGGTTTAGGTTGCAATTCGGAAAAAAAACACAAAGAAAAATGAAGAGAACTAAACTAATGAACCAAACAAGCGATAGCAAATTATAACTCAAGCAAAGGTAAACTAACTCAACCAAGGGGACTAACTAAATTTGGAAAAGCAAATCTAAATTAAAATGCAAAACAAATGCTGATGCAAGGAAATAGAGGCAGTGATGAATTTCTAGTTAAACTAATGCAAGAACTTACCTCCAGAATTAAACTCAAAACAAGTCAATAAAAGCTAGCTACAGAATTTAGAATAAAACTGATGAGAAAGTTCCGACACAACTAAGAGCAGCACTAACTGATTTCAAACTCCAAAACACCCTAAAAATTGTAGCTAACTTGATACCAAACAATACCAAAGCTTCTATTGATACAAAGTGCAGGAATTCATCCCAATTGGCACACAAACAAGGAAAACCTAAGTGCTGGAAATAATGCTAATTGCAAGCCTATAAACTTATGTAAGGCAAATGAACTGAAGCAAGCAATCAAAAACTGAATTGAAAGCAACTTGATGGGAACAACTCAGATCCACAAATGATGTGCAGAATTTGGAAAATCTCAGACACGAAATGCAGAAAACAGGATGTGTGCAGAAATTTCATATGCAAATCAAACACCAAGCAAGCCAAACGAGTGTGCAGAAACTAAACTAATCAAATGCAAAGTAAGCAATTGAATGCAGAACAAACTAACGTGAACCAAAATTTCAGAAGCTAAACTAGCATGCAGACTTGATTCGAATGCAGGAATGAACTAAGTGGCAAAATTTAACCAAATGCAGAAATTCAGCCAATAACTTGGCCACAAAACAGCAAATGCACTACAATGAATTCACTATTCTAAAGATCAGCAAGGCTTAAGTGAAACTCACATTTAATTGACACAAAATGCATAAGTAACTGAACTGAAATTGCAGAACAAACTGAAGTTGCAGAAATGGTTGATACGCAAGCTGAAAAAAATAGGGACACAACTGATACGCAAGGGTTAAGCTACAATTAAACTAGAATTAAAAATAAATGTGCACTAAAAACATTCCCTAGCTATTACACTTGCAGAATGAAACACAATTGAAACTAAAACAATCCAAAAATCGAAACTAAGTAACTGATACGAAATTCAGTAAGCAAACAGATTGCAGAATTTAAATTACAGCTAAAACAATGAAAATTAACTAGCTAAACTACTCCTCAACCCTTCCCGAGCTCAAAATCTCCTTGTTCATCAAGCAAAGGCTGGCCTCGAACCCCTAAGCTCAGCAAATTAGTGGAAAACAGATTAGATTGATGAACTCTGCTCAAACTGCATCAGCTGGGAGAATTCCAATCCGAACTCTTCGATCTTAGCTTCATGAGTTGCGATGATGATTTGGAGAATGTCTGAGCTCACCTGAGAACCCCTACAATTGGCTCAGATGATCGGAGATGGATTGTAGCTGAGATTCAAGTGCTTGGACCACAGAGCATGCCGAAACCCTCAAACACCTCTGTCCGGATGAAAATTGAGATGAATTCTCAATCGAAGCTGTCTTCCAAGGATTCAGATGATGATCTAAGGTTGAAATTGAGGTGGTCACGTCTCCTTAGATGAAAAAACTTGAAGAACGTTGAAGAACAAAATGAAGAAACGAAGACTGTGGCTAAGACGCGACGAGGAGAAGTGCTGGGCGAGTTTTGATTAAATACTTAAACATGGACGGCCCAGATTAATTTGATAAAATCCAACGGCTAATCTTGCTCTGATTTAATCCAAACTTTAATGATGATGATCAGGGGTCAGGATCTGCCTCTTGGTAGCTCAGATCCTCCAGATTTGCAACGGATGGTCCAGATCAACCTAATCTTTGAATGGACGATCTAGAGCCCTCCGAGCTTGATCCAACGGTTGAATGAGCTCTGATTGGGATGAAACCTTTAGATCTTGATCAGAGTGCTTGATCAATCCTAACCCTAGCTCGGATTGCTTCAGATGGTCCCGGATGGCTTAGATTTAGCCGCTTTTGAATCGGACGGCCCAGATTAATCCAAAACTTCATAACTCGATCTGGGTCCTCTTCCGACTCAAGTTTGACCCAGTATGCCCTAGGTCCATGAACCTTTCATGCCTACAAAATTAGATCAAAAATTTAGTGGCCAAATAATCCAAATATGTCAAGATTTGCAATTAAGTCCAAAATAAAAGTAAGTTCTAAAACCTAGGGTAAATTCACAATTAAGCAAGTAAAACATGTGTCAAACATGGATTTTAGCAACTAAAATAATCAATAAAATGGTACTTATCAACTCCCCCACACTTAAGCTTGAGCGTCTCGCGAAACTACTAAATAAGTATCCCCTAGATTTTCTTAAGCATAATTAGAAGCAAATGAAAAGAAATTACCTAAGGTTGTCAATTCTAAAAAATCTAAGCACTATGGATTAGTATCTCATCCTTAAATCAACAACTTAGCCTTTTCATCCATCATGATTCATTGAGATGAATTTAACTCACTAGCCTTTCACGGGAAGTTTTGGTGGCTCTCTCCTTAAGTTCTAAGTTGATGATGGAAGTGGAGCTCACTCAAACACACATGCTTCTTGCACTACCATAGGCTTGCTTGTTATCTAATCTCCACCATTATTCATGATTAGGATGAACATCTACAAAAACAAATGAAAGACATAGAAAATGGTAAGAAATGGAGTAAAAGCCAAAAAAAATAGAAAAATTGATAAAGTGGGAGATTTAGTTGCTCAAGGATGTTTCCGTTGTACTTTGATTCTCTTTACAGTCCTCTAGTGATATAAAAAATGTGATGGAGTAAAACTTTTGCCTTGCCCTTCAAAAATTCGATGAAAAGACCTCTTTAGTCCCTTTGTGCCAATTGCCTACCTTGCGTGCCATCTTTGCTTCTTTCTTCTCTTTTCCTCATATTTTTTTCTTTCTTTCTTGCTCTCTAGTAAGGTCAGAATGTATTAGAGCAAGGCTTAAATCCGGATGAGAAAAACATTCACTTATCTCATGGAGCCAAAATTCCATTTTGTGTGCCAACTTTGTTTCTCTCTTTTCTTTTCTAAACTGTTTTCTATTTTTTTTTCTGCTGATTCCTGTTTGTGTTGGCACCTAGGTCTTGTTTATTTGGACAGCTCCACGGCATTACTTGTAGACCTTGCAATTCTCTGACGTTTTGCAGCAGTTAGCATCAACTTAACTGCATTTCAATTTTGATCCCAAGCTATTTTCTGATTCTAGCTTCACTGATTTTTCCTTTCTTTCTCTATTTCGATCTGAAATTCAATCTTGTTCTGATCAGCTGTGTCAATTCAGCACTGCATTACTAATTTCCAAACCCAAATTCAGTTTGAGATTGATACTAACTGTGCCGAAACTGCTTCATGGAGACACATTCCTTAGTTCTAGCACTCTCACTGATTTTTTTCCTGTTAATGTGTTTGATACTCACTGTTTTCTTCAATTGCTAGCAAACCTTGCACAGCTGCATTCCAGATTTCTCACAATGGTTCTGATTTTACAGCCAAGTGAAACTGCAATTCAACTCTCTTTCACTTTGGCACACTTTGCTTTTGCGTGCCCTCTTTGTCTTCATTGCAGAATTTTTTTTTTCTTCATGCTCAACTGCAGAGATTTGACAACAGCTTTTCAACAAATTTTCAGCACTTTGCAGCTTCACATATATATAAAGTTTCAATTGAGCTTAAAACTTGGCACAATTTGCTTATAGCTCTTCCCTTTTTTTTTATGGCTGAATTTTTCAGCATTCCTTCCCTTTTGTTTTCCTTCTCTTCTTCACATTCTATAAGTGGCAGGAGATATCCATTACAATCTAGTGCTACTGAAATAGTGTGTTCCTCTTGGAATTCTTTTGCTTTTGGATTCCATCTCTTGATACTCAACTTGCCACTTCTTTCCACTTTGGCACAAACTTTTTCTTCCTTTGAAATGACACAGATTTTTCCATTGCTTGCCACTTAAATCTTCAAAATATGATAAGGAAGCTAGATCTCCACTTGCTTCCATCTCTCGTGCTCATTCTTGGTACACGGAATTTGCAGAAAAAAAAATTTTCGACATGAATTGCCTCTTTGCAGATTTTTTTTTTCGACATGAATTGCCTCTTTGATACCAAATCTTTCCAAAACGCTAGTCACTCCCCCACACTTAAATCTTTGTCCGTCTCGAGCAAAATAGCATTAAGAAACACCCCAAGAAAACAAATCCATAGAAAAAATGGGGTTAAGAGTAGGAATAAAGAAAGACAAATAGAATAGACATGATTTTTGCCAAAATTGATATGGAAAGGAAAACAAATGGATTAGTCTCTATAGATGTGATTCAATCATTGAAATATGGTTTTGAAAGAACCTAAGCAAGTTCTAGAGTACAATAACATATGTGTGTCACAAATATAAGACTGATTCTGTAGCGACCCGCCTTCTCTCTACCTTAGACGGATCGTTACTTCCCTCTACTTCTCAACTTTTATACATGACTAAAAGTAAAATGCGGAAATCTTTTTTTTTCTTTTAAATTCTTCTAACAATTATATTCTAACTTAAGTAGTCATGCATGATACCATATCACACTTTCCTTCTCAAAACTCGTAGTTGATACTTATTGAAACAAGCCTCACCCAACTCAAACTGCCCGTACCAGTCGACTGGTGACGTGGCAGTCGACTGGTACGCCTGTAATCAGAATTACAGGTTTCGGCTCTTGCTTCTTAAGCACACCATTCATTCAGTTTCGAGCCATATTAAACTATGACACCACTTCTATACTCTATGTCAGTTTCCTAAACAATTTAGCCAATCAAACGAATCCATAACTTGAATTTAGGACTTTTATGGAAGAAAATAAACTAAACAAGTTTATATGAACTTAAACAATAGAGTTTGTATCAATCTTGACTCCTATGCATTCATAACACCAAATACATATTCTACGACCTTGCTAAAGCATTATGAAATGTGATTGCAACTTTTCTAAACATTTTTAAGCAATAAAAACTTGATTCAAAGGGAAATTGATACTATCTTGGCACAAACACCTTTTTCTCTAACAAAGTATCAATATCTCTAACTACTCACATTTCTACTCATCCAATGCAATCATAAGAATATATAGGCTAAAAGAAATGACATGGAATCTTTACTCTAAGAAATTGAGTAAGTAAAACTATCCAAAACTTAAATGTTCGCTAAACTACATAAAACAAGAACTTGAAATTCAAATGAACTATGACATTGTGAATTAAATAACTAAATTGTCTTGTCTCAAAGATCTCTCCAAAATCAGCCATCACACACACTTTGCTCAGCACCGCCTCGTCGCCTTCCTTCAGAATTGCTTGCCTTTACCTTTATCTGCAGTAAGAGGAAAATGTAACTAGTAAGCAAAAAGCTTAGTAAGTACTATCTAGCTCACAAAAACTCGAAATGTGCAAACATGCTTCTAGAACAATATGAAAATCATATGAGATACTAATATGCTTGAAAGAAAACTAAGAACATGTATAACTCAAAACATGCATACTCAAGCATTAATAAATCTCAATTTACTTTTCTTGGCTCAACTTGAAACTTTAGCTATTCTTTAACTTTTGAAAACTCTTTAAACTTTAGAAAACTTTGCTAAAGCATATACTTAAAAATAATAATCACTTGGATCCACTGAAGACGTAAGTACCATCTCATGCGCGTTCCCTAAAAGGTTGGGGTAGCGAGCCACCAATCCTAATAGAGCAGACCTTGGTCTACCAGGGCCAAGACCTTGGAATTGGACACCTGGATTTCTTTAACGACACCCTTGGACGCCGGGTACTGGCCTTAGAAAATAAAATAGCTTTTCTTTCTTTTCTTTCTTATCTGTAAATGCCTTGGCATTTTCTGGAGCACCTTGCGTGCTAAAATCCCTAAGTCTTGACTTTTCGGGATTTCTTAAGGCCTTGGCCTTTTCTTTTCTTATCTTTATCTTCTCTTTTCTTTTCTCATAGCTTTTCTTGGTCCCTAATCTCATATAGGGTGCTTATCAAACATATACAAGCATATAAGGAACTAAGATTACATGCAAAAACTGAAACAAAAAGGAAATATCTATTTTAAAAACTTTTAAAGGAAATTCTCGCGGAAAAACCGCCTCTTACTGCAGGTGAGCAGTACTTACATTGATATCTTGGACTTACAACCAAGATTAACGTCTAGAGCTCGGGAGAAACTTGAGATCTCGGAGAATTCTTCGCACCTACGCGTTCCTCTCGTCGCGGGGATCCCGAATATAGGAATATCTCTTGGAAGAAAAGCTTTGGCCGGCCCTCTAGGGCTTGATGTGGCGTGCGCACAAGAGAGGAGAGGGAGAGGGGTCGGCGCAACCTTGGGAGAGGGAGAGGGTTTGAGAGAAAATAAAACTTCTCTCTTTAATTATCTATTTATACTTATGGGGCGGATTGACCTAACTACTACTTAAATACCTGTCTCTCCACCCTTTTCTGTGCTTGATACCCTAGCCCAGCTGGTCGCGCGCTCCCTTGGTCTCATGGTGGTCGCGGGTTCGAACTCCGGCTGCCCCTTTAAACGTTTTTTCCTTTTTTATTTCTTTCTCCTTTTTTTTAAAATACCAAACGGACTCGGAAAATTCCATAAAAATATTCTAAAAATTCCTAAAAATATCTAGAATATTTCTAAACCATTTTTAAATAATTCTAAGAACTTTAAGAACTAAAAATGGAATTTTGGGGCGTTACAATCCCCTATACCTTATGAAAAGTTCGTCCTCGAACTTAGAATAATTCTGGCTATCTCTCTCTCATGCTGTCCTCACATTCCCAAGTAGCCTATTCATGCTTTTGATTCTGCCAGATGACCTTCACTAGTGGCACTTCTTTGTTTCTTAATATCTTAACTGCTTTGTCCACTATCTGTGTCGGTCTGCTCTCATAACTAAGATCTTCTTGGATCTGTACTGACTGAGGCTGAATCACTTGGCCAGGGTCGTGAATACACTTCTTCAGCATAGATACATGAAAGGTACTGTGGATAGCTGACATATCCTCTGGTAGGTCCAGCTCATATGCTACCTTACCAACCCTCTTTATGATCTTGTAGGGTCCTATGTAGCGAGGACTTAGCTTGCCCTTCTTGCCAAATCTCACCACCCCCTTCATGGGAGCGACCTTGAGAAATACTGAATCTCCAACTTGGAATTCAAGTGGCCTGCGGCGTGTGTCAGCATAACTTTTCTGTCTACTCTGGGCAGTCTCAATCCTCTGGCGGATCGTCTGGATAGCCTGAGCGGTCTCATCTATAAGCTCAGTCTGGCTGCCTAGTCCTGACTCCATCTCTTTCTTCTCACCAGCTTCTTGCCAACATATGGGTGATCTGCATTTCCTGCCATATAATGCCTCATAAGGTGCCATCCTGATGGTGGCCTGATAGCTATTGTTGTAGGCAAACTCAGCTAAGCATAGAAATTTGCACCAACTACCTTTAAAGTCCAATGCACAAGCCCTGAGCATGTCTTCTAAAATCTGATTTACTCTCTCTGTTTGTCCATCTGTCTGGGGATGGAAAGCTGTGCTGAATTGAAGTCTGGTGCCTAGGGCGTCCTGAACACACCTCCAAAAATGGGAGGTGAATCGCCCATCTCTGTCAGACACGATCGACTTCGGAACTCCGTGAAGCCTGATTACTTCTCTCACGTACAGCTGTGCTAACTGCTCTACCGAATGCGATAACTTGATGGCTAGGAAGTGGGCAGACTTGGTCAACCTGTCCACTATCACCCAAATTGCATCATGTCCATGGGTGGTTCTTGGAAGACCTATGATAAAGTCCATGGATATTTCTTCCCACTTCCACTCTAGAATGGGAAGTGGCTGTAGAACTCCTCCTGGTCTCTGGTGCTCTGCTTTGACTCTCTGGCAGGTCAAGCAGGTACTGATATATCTGGCCACGTCTCGCTTGAGTCCAGACCACCAGAACCTTTGTCTTAAATCTTGATACATCTTGGTAGAACCAGGATGCATAGAGTACGGGGTACTGTGGGCTTCTTCTAAAATATTCTTTCTTAGTTCCTCATCATTGGGGACGCAAAGGCGGTCTCCAAAATAGAGGATGCCACTATCTGATACTCGAAACTCTGAATTTTCTGCCTCTTGGATCCCCTGCTTGATCTTCTGGATCTCTGGGTCTTGATCTTGCTTTTCTTGTATATCTTTAAGCAGGGTTGACTCTAGGGTCAATGCAGAAAATTGCCCAACTATTACTTCGACTCCAAAATCTTTTATTTCTTTCTGAAGTGGTAGAGACAGTGATGAAAGGGACATCAGTGCTGCACAGGATTTTCTGCTCAGTGCATCTGCCACTTTATTAGCTTTACCTGGGTGGTAGAGGATTTCACAGTCATAATCTTTGACCAACTCTAGCCACCTGCGCTGCCTCATATTCAGGTCCTTCTGAGTGAAGAAGTACTTCAAACTCTGATGGTCTGTGAAGATTCTACACTGCACTCCATACAGGTAGTGTCTCCAAAGCTTCAGTGCAAAAACCACAGCTGCTAGTCAAGGTCGTGGGTAGGGTAATTCTTCTCATAGTCCTTGAGCTGTCTGGAGGCATATGCTATTACTTTACCATCTTGCATGAGGACAGCTCCAAGGCCCATCTTGGATGCATCACTGTAGATGTCAAAGGCCTTGTCACTCTCTGGAACAGTCAGGATGGGAGCACTAGTCAATCTCTTCTTCAGCTCTAGAAAACTGTGCTCGCATTTATCTGACCATTCAAACTTCTTGTTCTTTCTGGTCAAGGCTGTGAGTGGAGAGGCTATTCTGGAAAAGTCCTCCACAAATTTTCTGTAATATCCTGCCAGGCCTAAGAAGCTTCTGATCTCACTGGCATTCTTGGGTCTACACCAGTTGCTGACTGCTTCTATCTTGGCTGGATCAACTTGAATGCCTTCTTTGGATACAATGTGACCTAGGAAGGTCACCTGATCTAGCCAAAACTCACACTTTGAGAATTTTGCATAGAGCTTCTCCTGCTGAAGGATCTGCAGCACTATCCTCAAGTGTGTAGCATGGTCTTCTGGAGTCTGTGAGTATATGAGAATATCATCAATAAATACAATGACGAATTTATCGAGATACTCCCTGAAGATGTGGTTCATCAGCTCCATGAAGACTGCTGGAGCATTGGTTACTCCAAAAGGCATACACAAATTCGTAGTGGCCGTATCTTGTCCTGAAGGCCGTCCTGGGGATGTCACTTTCTTTAACCTTTAGCTGATGATACCCAGAACGCAGATCTATCTTCGAGAACACTGTAGCCCCTTTGAGTTGATCAAATAAATCATCTATTCTAGGAAGGGGGTACTTGTTCTTGATGGTCACCTTGTTCAGAGCTCTGTAGTCTATGCACAGACGCATAGATCCATCCTTCTTCTTGACGAAAGTACAGGAGCTCCCCAGGGTGAATGACTCGGGCGAATGAAGCCCTTGTCTAGTAGCTCCTGGAGTTGCTCTTGTAATTCCTTCAACTCTGCTGGAGACATACGATATGGGGCCTTGAGACCGGACCGGTACCGGGCACTAGCTGATCTCGAATTCCACTTCTCTGTTGGGAGGTAGTCCAGGTAATTCTTCTGGGAACACTTCTGGATATTCGCAGACTACCCGTACATCCTCCTGCTTGAGTTCTTCTTTGCTTCTGAGTCCACTAGTGTGCAAGAAAACCAGCACACCCTTGCTCTAGCATCTGGTGGGCTGCCAAGGCTGAGAGAAATTTCTGAGTCTTCCTCCTTGGGGCTCCTTGAAACTCGAATGGTGGTTCCCTTCTGGGCTGAAAACCACCTTCCTTCTACGGCAGTCCACTGAAGCGCTGTACTTACTGAGGAAATCCATGCCCAGTATGATGTCGAAGTCCTGCATCGCAAGGACTATCAGATCGACATATAGCTCTCGGTCTGAAATCTTGATTGGCACAGCCCGGAGCCTCTGGGTGGACTCCATGATTTCCCCTGAAGGGAGAGTTGTCAGGAATCTAGACTCCCAACTCTCTGTAGGCACCTGTAACTTACTAGCAAAAGGTACTGATACGAAAGAATGGGTCGCCCCAGTGTCAAACAGTGTAGTAGCTAAATGCTGAAAAATAACTATTTGACCTGTTACGACCGTGGAGGCGCTGGCAGCTTCTTCCTTCGTGAGGGAAAAGACTCTGGCATTGGTTGGAACTGGTGCTGCTTCCAATCCTCCCTGACTGATCTGAGGTCCCTCCAGCATAGTAGGCATGTAATGTAACTGAGGCTGGCCTCCATACTGAACGGACTGCTGAGGAAGTACTTTAACTTGTTTGGGCAGTCTTGGATCTGTGTCCCTCTTGTCCACATGAATAGCATCCAGTTACACCCAAAAGGCATGTTCCTGGATGGTTCCTCCCACACTTAGGACAAGGTGGATACCTAGCTTGCTTATTCTCTGGTTTTCCTTTCTGGCTGCCAGGCCACTGCTTCCTTTTGTGGTTCTTGTTCTTCCAGTTCTGGCTATTTGGCTGAGGCTTCTGGCCTCCTATTGTCTTGTTCTCAATCAGGACTGGCTTCTGCTGTGCTTGCTGTGCCTTGATGCTATTCAGGTAGTGCTCTGAGATTAGAGCACTACTGACCAACTCCTCGCTGGTCTGGGGTCGGTGCATCCCGCTGTTCACGTTGAGTGCTATCTCAGGGTTCAGCATGCGGAGCATCAGTCTGACTCGCTCCTTCTCTGTGCTGACTAGCTCTGGGCAGAGGCGAGCTAGTCTGTTGAACTTTGCGACTGCTTCTCCCACTGGTAGGCTACCCTGTCTGAACTCCATGAAGTCCTCGAAGTGCTTGTTGGTAACCTTCATGTGGAAAAATTCCTCATAGAACTCGTGCTCAAAATCTGCCCAGCTCATCTGGTTGACTATCTTCTTACTCTTGACTCGCTCCCACCACATACGAGCATCTCCAGTTAGGCAGAAGGAGGCACATTTGACCTTCTCAACCTCTGGCCAGTCAAGAAGCTCCATCGTGCTCTCTAAAGTCTTGAACCAAGCCTGGGCATCCCAGGGCTCAGTCGTGCCTGAGAAGTTTTCGGGTTTCAGCCTCTGCCACTGGACGAGGTATGCTTCTTGTCTTCGGTTCACAGCAGGGGTCTCCTGTGGGACTGGTGGAACTTCAGCCACTACTGGAGTTCCCACTCCTGCTGTGGGTGGTGTAGGGGGCACTGGGTGCTGATTCGCCATCAGTGTGGCGATGGTCTTCTGTTGTTCTGTAATCTGGGCTTGCATTTGAGCAATGACTGCCATCAGGTTTGGCTGTTCTGTGCCAGGCTCACTGTTATCTTGAACTGGAGTTCTGTTATTAGCATTAGGAGCTCGGCCTCTTCTTGCCATCTAATAATGCATAAGGAACAAGAAATCACTACTACATCTCTAGGTATAAACTTGTCTTCTTACTTAGAAATCTAATATCCATTCTAGGGATTAAACATGATTCCGTGATACTAAGGGATTAAACATGCTTCCTTGTTCTATGCACATGTGAGTAGTACTTAAGCATTTCTCTATACTGCAATTAAATAAAGGAGCAATAGAAAAACTGAAACTTAAAGCTTTCTTACTTGAAGACGGCAAGGTTGATGCTGATGTGTGTGTGATGCTGGAGAATGGGAACTGCTCTGATACCAACTGTAGCGACCCGCCTTCTTCTACCTTAGACGGATCGTTACTTTCCTCTACTTCTCAACTTTTATACATGACTAAAAGTAAAATGCGGAAATCTTTTTTTTTCTTTTAAATTCTTCTAACAATTATATTCTAACTTAAGTAGTCATGCATGATACCATATCACACTTTCCTTCTCAAAACTCGTAGTTGATACTTATTGAAACAAGCCTCACCCAACTCAAACTGCCCGTACCAGTCGACTGGTGACGTAGCAGTCGACTGGTACGCCTGTAATCAGAATTACAGGTTTTCGGCTCTTGCTTCTTAAGTCCACCATTCATTCAGTTTCGAGCCATATCAAACTATGACACCACTTCTATACTCTATGTCAGTTTCCTAAACAATTTGGCCAATCAAACGAATCCATAACTTGAATTTAGGACTTTTATGGAAGAAAATAAACTAAACAAGTTTATATGAACTTAAACAATAGAGTTTGTATCAATCTTGACTCCTATGCATTCATAACACCAAATACATGTTCTACGACCTTGCTAAAGCATTATGAAATGTGATTGCAACTTTTCTAAACATTTTTAAGCAATAAAAACTTGATTCAAAGGGAAATTGATACTATCTTGGCACAAACACCTTTTTCTCTAACAAAGTATCAATATCTCTAACTACTCACACTTCTACTCATCCAATGCAATCATAAGGATATGTATGCTAAAAGAAATGACATGGAATCTTTACTCTAAGAAATTGAGCATGTAAAACTATCCAAAACTAAATACTCCTATAATCTCCATAAAGCAAGAACTTGAAATTTGAATAACTTAAACATTGCAATTCAAATAACTAAATTGTCTCGTCTCAAAGATCTCTCCATAATCAGCCACCACACACACTCTACTCAGCACCGCCTCGTCGTCTTCCTTCAGAATTGCTTGCCTTTACCTTTATCTGCATAAGAGGAAATGCAACTAGTAAGCAAAAGCTTAGTAAGTACTATCTAGCTCACAAAAACTCGAAATGTGCAAAACATGCTTCTAGAACAATATGAAAATCATATGAGATACTAATATGCTTGAAAGAAACTAAGAACATGTATACTCAAACATGCATACTCAAGCAATAATAAATCTCAATTTACTTTTCTTGGCTCAACTTGAAACTTTAGCTATTCTTTAACTTTTTGAAAACTCTTTAAACTTTAGAAAACTTTGCTAAAGCATATACTTAAAAATAATAATCACTTGGATCCACTGAAGACGTAAGTACCATCTCATGCGCGTTCCCTAAAAGGTTGGGGTAGCGAGCCACCAATCCTAATAGAGCAGACCTTGGTCTACCAGGGCCAAGACCTTGGAATTGGACACCTGGATTTCTTTAACGACGCCCTTGGACGCCGGGTACTGGCCTTAGAAAATAAAATAGCTTTTCTTTCTTTTCTTTCTTATCTGTAAATGCCTTGGCATTTTCTGGAGCACCTTGCGTGCTAAAATCCCTAAGTCTTGACTTTTCGGGATTTGTTAAGGCCTTGGCCTTTTCTTTTCTTATCTTTATCTTCTCTTTTCCTTTTCTCATAGCTTTTCTTGGTCCCTAATCTCATATAGGGTGCT